>OMLC01102651.1:0-10733 GCA_900302585.1 Regalecus glesne | reverse complement strand
GAATAGTGATGTGATGACATTCAAACAGGGGCTTGAACATTTGGAAACATTGAGGCCCCTGGATAAGGGGCGGCATAGCTCAGTGGGTAGAGCGGTCGTCTGGCAATCAGAAGGTTGCAGGTTCGATCCCCGGTCCTGCATACAGCATGTCGAGGTGTCCTTGAGCAAGACACATAACCCCTAACTGCTCCCCGAGCGCCATATGTTGGCAGCTCACTGCTCCTATATAGGTTGGGTCAAAAATGCAGAGAAATCCAAATTTCCCCTTGCGGGACTGATAAAGGAATCCTTCTTCTTCCTTCTTCATCTCCTACCTGTGTACAACCCTCTCGTACACAGGCAACCAGCCGTGTCCCGCACAGATGGTCCGACGAGACTGACGAGGCTCTGAAGGAGTGTTTTGAGACAACTGTGTGGGAGGAACTATATGGCGGCCATGGGGAGGACATTAACAGCCTTACTGAGTGTATCACGGATTACATCAATTTCTGTGTGGAAAACACAGTACCCACCAGGACCGTATGGTGATTTTCAAACAACAAACCATGGATCAATCCCGATATAAAGGCTCTCCTTTAGGAGAAGAAGAGAGCCTTTAGGTCAGGAAATAAGGAGGAGCTGATGGCTGTGCAGAAGGAGCTGAGGAGAACGATCAGAGAGGGCAAGAATGGCTACAAGAGAACAACTGCATTAAAACAACATCAGAGGAGTTTGGAGAGGCCTGAAAACCATCTCTGGCCACAAAGGGTCAAAGTCCCAGACTGTGGGGGACCAAAAGTGGGTGAACGATCTGAATCTATTCTTCAATAGATTTGACCAGACACCCATTCCTCCCCCGCCCCAGTCCTCAATGCTGCAATCACCCTCATCTGCATGTCCATTGCATTGCTCCAGCCCCACCTCCCTTTCTGCTATGAGCAGCTCACAGTCACCCCCCTCTGTCCAACTCTTCATCCTTCCACCCCCATCCATACCCCCCAGCACACAACCCTGCTCCAACTTGTCTCTCACACCAGTCCAGGTGAGGAATCAGCGCCGGAGGATCACGGCAGGGAAGTCTGCAGGTCCAGATAGCATCAACTCCAGGGTCCTGAAGTCCTGTGAAGACCAGCTATGCAGGCCTTTGGAATACATGTTCAACCTGAGCCTGAAGTTGGGGAAAGGGCCACTGCTATGAAAAACATCTTGCGTGGTACCAGTGCCCAAGACTCCACACCCCAGGGACCTCAACAGCAACAGGCCAGTGGCACTAACTTCACACATGATGAACACCCATGAGCGGCTGGTCCTTGGTCATCTCCGCCCCCTGGTGAGCCCAGTGATGGACCCGCTACAGTTTGCCTATCAACCTGGCATAGGAGTGGATGATGTTGTCATCTTCCTCCAACACTGAGCTCTGTCTCATCTGGAGAAGCCTGGGAGCACTGTGAGGATCCTGTTCTTTGACTTCTCCAGTGCTTTTAACACCATGCCTGTGCTTCTGGGGGACAAGTCAGAGCATACAGGTGCAGACAGGAAGATACTTAATAAGCTTGTCAAGAAAGCAAGCTCAGTCGTGGGATGCCCCCTCAACACTGTGGAGGTAGTGGGACAAGGGAGGATGATGGCTAAGCTGTCATCTATGATGGGCAATAGTTCTCACCCCATGCAGTACTACATTGCTGGGCTAGAGAGCTCCTTCAGTGATAAGTTACTGCATCCAAGGTGTTTGAAGGAGCGTTGTTGTAGGTCTTTTCTTACTGCAGCTGTCAGGCTCTTTATTCAGCACTGCTCCCCCAATAGAATAACCCCAAAACATATACAGCAATAACTAACTACAATATACTGGATAACTAACAATGAATGCAATCTGTCTATCAGTCCAACTGTATATAATGTACATATTTCCTACCCTGTTGAATCTTGTCTATACTACATGTTATTTCTATTTGTGATATCTCTGTTACTGTGCTTTACGCTGGCTGCTGTTACACCGCAATTTCCCCCACTGGGACTAATAAAGGAATATCTTATCTTATCTTAAATACTTGTCTATATGTGTGGGTTTGTGGTACACACTTACAATCAACCGCCCCCAGCACCAACCTTCACCTCACAGGCTAGGAAAGCCAACATGTCATCTTTCGCATCCTCCCTTGTGAATTTGATGTGGGCGTCCACTGAGTTGATGTGTTCAGTGAACTGTGGTACGTCCTGGGATTTAATTTTAACCCAGGTGTCGTCCACATACCTGAACTAGTAACCAGGTGGATTCCCTGGGTATGAAGCCAGAGCCATCCTCTCTTCTTCCACCATGCACAAGTTGGCCACTATAGGAGAAACAGGTGAACCCATAGCACACCCATGCTTCTGCCTGTAGTATTACCCCTGATACGTGAAGTATGTAGACTGAAGGCATAGTTTGAGCAGCAGACACACTTGGTCAGAGTTAAGGGTGGTCCTGTCTCTGAGGGAGAGATTGCCCTGTAATTTCTCACAGACAACCTTAAGTGCCTCATCAACAGGGGCACACGTGAAGAGAGAATTAACATCAAACGGCACCATCGTTTCATCATCCTCCATCTTAAAGTCCCTCACCTTCTCAACAAAGTCCATAGTGTTGTGAATATGATGATTGTTGGTACTGCCTACTAACAGGTTGAGAGCAGAAGCCAGAAACTTAGAGAGGTTATAGGTGACTGAATTAATCATGCAAACAATCAGTCTCAAGGGCACATCCTGTTTATGGATCTTGGGTAAACCATACAGACTAGGTGTAGCTTCCCTTGGATACAGCCTATAGTACAAACATTTGTCGATAGCCTTGTCCTGTTCTAACTGTTTTAGACAATATATCACTTTTTGTAACTACAGCCTGGATCTTTCTTAAGGGGCTCATACGTGGCTTTGCTAAGCAGCGTCATTACCTTCAAATGGTAGTCTGTCTGGTTTAACACCACGGTACATTTTCCCTTGTCGGCCGGGAGGATGATGATGTCTTCGTCAGTACCGAGAGTCAGGAGCACCTTTCTCTCGTCTCTGCTGATATTGGACGGTGGCACTTTGGCAGTGTTGAGACAAGCAGAGACCTTCGTTCTCAGTTCCTCCGCTTCCGCGTCCGTAAGTTTGTTGTTACAGATCGCTAATTCCGTGGCTGTGATGACTTCCTGTGATTGCAAATATTCCCCAATCTTTTATGAATGGTGCTCATTGTGGCTGTGAAGACTTCCACTACCCGAATTTGTCGCGGTGCAACTGAGAAATTCAGTCCCTTGCCCAGGATGTCTCTCTCCCCCCGGGTGAGCTCTCTGTCAGACAGGTTCCTCACCCACTGGTCTGCGTCACCGTCGTTTAGCTGGTCTGTTACGTGCTGTCCACCATTGTCCGTCATCTGCCGATGGTTCTGGCGAGCAGAAATTAAGTCGAACTTCTTTCTCTGCCTGGCTTTGGACCTCTCGTGCTGCGCTAGACGAGCCTTCTCTGTGAACTCCATCACGCGTTGTAAAGACGTCTTATCTAGCCGCGCTGTCAGTCTAGCTGAGACCAAAGAGGACCTGCTCCTCTTTGGCTCTCAGCATGTCGATGGAGAAGTTGATATGTCTCACCCAATCATTTAGTAGACCCTTTTGCACCTTCTGGATGGTCTTGCCCGTTAGGTGCCCCTTGGTAGGTAACTGGATTTGAAGGCTTGTGGGCGTCAAATGGCTCTGTCTACATCGGAGGGTGAATCCGAGGTGAAATTATTTATTTTTCTCAAAAATCAACAGTGCGCCTTATAATCAGGAGTGCCTTATGTATTAATTCTGGTTGTGTTTACTGAAGTTGAACTATTTTTGTGCGGTAAACGGTACTCAAGAATCTGTCAAAATGATTTATTAGGCTACCACTTTGATAAACTACGGAGCCGCACTGCTTGATGGATTAACAGAGCCTTATGGCTAACGTTGTTGGAGGCCTCACAGAGTGATACTACGTACCAGTACCATGCTTAAGCATACCCTTAATATTACAGTGTGTGTAGAAGGACCTCCAAACAATTCAGTTTCACAAACTGACAGAAATCACACAGGTAACAAAATCCTGCCTGCTGCAAGCAATGCCTCAAAACAGCCTTTGAAGATGTATGGGAATAAAGTAGAAAAAAGATAGGCTTTTGGAAGATGACGTAGGCAGCTGGGCAACACTGAACACCAACTCAGGTGGACAGGGGGAAGGTGTGGCCTCCCGGGGACTCCCTCCAAAAACAGTGGTGACTGGATAACCGCTTGAGTCCAGCACAACAACATTAAAGAAAAGACACATGCACACACACAGAGACCTCCGGTCTGAGGACCATAGCGCGCCTTATAATCCGATGCACCTTATGTATGAAAGTTGACACATTATTGACAAATTAATTGATATTGAGCCTTATAATTTGGTCCACTTTATAGCCCGAGAAATATGGTATTTGCTGTTGTTTCAGTTCAGTCTTAGGCTACATTTGCTCCACAACACATATTTAAAAACAATAGTATTTCTTTACTAATAAAACCATCACACACATTACCCTTAAATCCTAAAATATTACAAGTAACCCTTAATTCACAGTATGGATTATCATAAGTGATCATATTGATAAAAATGAAGTAAAAGTTTTTTTTTCTTTTAAAGATATCAAGATATCATCCTACAATTAGAGATACACCACCAATTTGTTTGGTACCCACTCCCAACATCTTGTCAGATTAATACTTTGGTTGGCCAATGGTGTTCATCTTCAACAACACACTGAGAGCTCCATTTAATGTGTTGAAGAAATTGCTTATAAAAGAGATATGTACCTGTGTGTTGAAGAGCGAGGAAAACCTTCTCTTTATCCATTCACAATAATCACAACCACACTTTGTCGCAGAATAGCCACATCCTCATCCAGCAAGCGATGATAAGGAAGCCCAATATGCATGCCAACCTTGGTGAGATTGGCATAAAATGTAACTATAGAAATTTGCTAATTGTTAAAACTGCTAACTGCTCACTGGGTAGAGCGGTCATCTGGCAATTGGAAGGTTGCAGGATTGATCCCTGCTCCTGCATATAGCATGTCGAGGTTTCCTTGAACAAGACACTTAACCCCTAACTGCTCCCCGAGCGACATATGTTGGCAACTCACTGCTCCAATACTGGTTGGGTCAAAACTGCAGAAAAATCCAAATTTCCCTTTGCAGGACTGATAAGGGAATCAATTTTATTTATTCATTTTTTTTTGTCCTGCGGGTGAGTGGCCAATACACACATCTCCCCAGAATTCAATAGAGCTGGCCCTGTAAAACGACTAGGGATGGGAATGACTCACCCAAACCTATTCAAGGGCACGTGATCAGGCAGGTGGAGCGGGAGGGAAACAGGAGGTTGACGGCGGGCAGGTGCCGGGTGGCTGGTCCACAGGGCCCTGGGCATGTACTGAGGTAGTAACAGCAGAGGGGCAGCCACGGCATGGTAGCCGAGCCCCCGACATGGTCAAAGCGCCTTTCGAGGACTGTGAACTATAGGGCCTTAACATTGTGATGGACCTTTGGCCATTGGCATGCGTCTGTCCTCATACCACGCCAGACGAACTTAGCTGCCACCATATAATGGCGATGGCTTCCTTCCCGGGTCTAAGAGGCCATATATGTCATGGAAAACTCGCCGCCTCCATGTTTGGGGAATCACTGGACAGGGCTACCCCTTGCATATGCCACAAAGTAAAGTCGTACCGTCATTGTTACATGGGACGTCGGCCAACTGGGGCCTGTGACTGTAGTTCTGTATACCTTGATATCAAGGTCTGCAGCCTGGTCCCAGCCGTGTGGCCAAAATCGATGCTAAAGTGGATGGTGCTGACGATGGCATGAGAGAAGTAATTATACAAGACTCTGTGGCGAGCTCAAGAGATGATTGCCAGGTGGCGCTGCTGACCATGGTTCTGACATTTTAGCCATGGCAAAAGTCAATGGCTTGTGGTCCACAAAAGATATGAAAGGGCAAGCCTCTAGCAACTATGTTGGCTCACCCACTCAGGCAGCGGGTGAGCCAATGCAGTTGCGCCCGCGAGGGCCTCTTATGTGGCTAAGAATGCCTCCGACATGTCTGCGGACCAGGAAATAATGTGCATTAGTGGGCTTTCCCTTGAGTGTACTGTAAAGGGGTCTCATAGTGGGCAGCCTGGGGAAGGAAATGGTGGTAAAATGTTACCATACTGAGGAACTCCTGCTGAACCTTGAAGGTGTGAGAGCTATGCCCCTACCTCAACCTTCGACGCCAGTGGGATCAACCTGGCCATAGTGATGCAATGGTCAAGGAAATCTGTGGAAGACAGTCCAAACTGGCATTTCACTGAAATGATGATTAAGTGATGGAGGTGCAATGGGTGCTCTGTCTTGGATGTGCTGGCTACCAGGAGGTCGTCCAGGGAGACAAACAAGAAAGACATATCTTGCAACAGTGTTCATTAACCGTTGGAAGATCTGGGTGACATTTTTGGGGCCGAACCGCATTGGTAGAAACAAAAAAGCCACATGGAGTGATAACTGCAGTTTGGGGGATTTTCTGAGGCTGAATGGACACCTAGTGGACATGGTCCACATTTGAAAAATGGATGCACATATTAATCAATGGCGATGCTGGGGGTGGTAACAGGCATGGTTCCAAAACATTTCTTTTCAGCAGAGAAAATCATATCTGCTTCTTTGGCCAGCTGAAGGAAGTCCAGTATACCGGAATTGGCTAGGGCTAACCTAACCTGGTCCAGGAGCTATTGCAGCCAAACACAAAAAAGATTAATTGGTTCATTAATTGGACCGTCTTTGAATAGGGGAGGTGGCCTGAGAGTACACCTATCGGCGTCTTACAATGCCGTGATCGCGAACATTCCCCAATCCTCTGTGAATGGTGCCCATTGTCACTGAATGTGCAGTTGATCACCCAACTTGCATGTGAAACCAACCTATTGTTGTGTGGCATTAAGATACCGTTTATAAGGAGGGGGATGTTTGCCTTCAGCTCAGACTGAAGAAGTCACCTGGTGAGTGACGAAACGTTTCTGAAATGAACTTCTGATCCAGCTGAACAGATTCACCTCTTTTGTGATTTCCCTACCTGGATTATTGAGCATGCATCAAGACATACTGGCGGTTTATGTTCAGTACTACATGTTGAGATTACCCACTATACCTTGCGTTTTTGCTACAGCATGTGTATGCAACATGGGTAGAGCAGTTTTCTGGCAATCGGAAGGCTGCAGGTTCACGATCCATCGTCAACCGCTTATCCGGTGTCGGGTCGCGGAGGTAGCAGATTTCAGCCGCGACCTCCAAGTTTTCCTTTTCCTTGCAACATCCACTAGCTCTGATTGGGGGATCTCAAAGCGTTCCCAGGCCAGTGTGGAGATATAATCCCTCCATCTGGTCCTCGGTCTACCTCTTGGCCTCCTCCCTGCTGGACGTGGCTGAAAAACCTCTTTTGGGAGGCATTCAGGTGGCATCCTTACTAGATGCCCTGCAGGCTCATTATTACAGCAGAAAACGTGTCTATGTGTCCTTGGCCATAACTCTAAACCCGCAACTGTCTCCCATGCGCCACATGATCAGTGCTCACTGCTCCTATACAAAATCACGGGTCAAATGCAGACGAGTGCAAGTTTCCCGCTGTGAGACCGACAGGGGACTACTTATTTATAAATATCGTTGTAGTCATGTTAAGCAAACTTCCGAAACGACACAGGTTAAAAGAGTCACCATTGTAGAAGTTGCATGACATATGAGACGGAAGGTGAATCGGTTCATTGGATAGTAAGTATTCAGAAACGTTTCTTCACTCAAACAGGCATGTCTTCTGTAATGGAACGTCAGGACGTTGGGGTACGCTACTGAATTGTTTAGTTATTGATGTAACGCATAGGATGTTCACACTTTAAAAGCATGCAAGCTACTTATAAAATCTCCAAGTCAAAATGATCTACGGGTGCTCAAGGTGCTAAATAGGTCGATCGCGATTACCAGTCGAACGCAACGGTAATGTGGGTAGAGCGCATGGCGATCTATTGGTCGTCTAATAATCATATTTATTCATATTTTAATGCCATGCGATCTAACCACACTATCTTTTCGTTCGACTGGTAGATCCTGATCGACGTATTGAGTACCCCTGATGTAACGGATAAAAGTAGAGGAGAATAAAGTAACCTGGGCTCAATCCAGAAGGCGTTGTCCTAGTCTACAATAGTTATAAACTTGCAGTGTGCACAGTCTGAGCTGACTGCAACCGCCCCAACCCTTATAAACAATACAGTCTATACCATACAACCAACGGCTGGTTTCATTTGCAAGTTGGCTTTCCATTATTCATTCCAATATCACAACCACAATCCCCGTCGTAGAAAAGTAACGCCGTCACCCAGCTAGCGATGATAGTAAAAACACAACATGGACGAGATCACCGTGAATTATAAACATATAAATTTACTATTTATTGTGTGGTTGAGTGGCCACTATAGTATCATACATAGTACCCACATAGCGGGGGTAGACATGGATTTAGATGAACCCCACAATTTTAAGGTATCATCTCCATCGGATGCAGTGTAAACAAGCCAAATGAGTTCAGCTAAACTCCTTGCCATTTGTGGACTGCTCAGTAAACTTGCCTTACGGATGTGGAAATTCCATATGTTGTTTGTGATTTTGTCTGGTCTAAAGGGCGTACTAGACAATTAGTTGTCTGAAAATTGGTTGTGCACGTGTATCCATTTTTAATGGCTCCCCTTTCTCTCTTCTCTCCTGTCATTCCCTCAATCTACAACATTGTCAAAGCTCCGCTACATTGCCCATCACCTTTAAATGTCTCGAGGAGAACAATAAGGTGGATAAACGTGTGACCCGTTTTGTGCTGCCTGTTGGGGCCACTATTAACATGGATGGCACAGCCTTGTACGAAGCCCTAGCAGCCATCTTTATTGCGCAGGTCAATGATTACGACCTCAACTTTGGACAGATCCTGACCATCAGGTATCATATCATCATATTATATAATCTCAATTACATAAAAATTGTACTTCTTCAGTGTTCATTTGTAACAAATGTGTTTTAATGAAGCCTGTTATTTTCACATCTAGAATAACTTAGAAAAATATCATTTTCTAGAGATTCCAATGTAAGTCATATCTAGAGGTGATGTATGACGTAATATCTGTAATACTTTATTATATCAAAATTTTCTGTTTCTGTTGCATTTTGGATGCTCCCACCACTCCTCAAGTCGTTTTAAGACATTCTGAGTCTCTGTTTATTTTCTGCCCATCCAGCATCACAGCCACGGCAGCCAGTATTGGTGCAGCTGGGATCCCTCAGGCTGGACTCGTCACTATGGTGATAGTGCTGACCTCAGTGGGTCTGCCCACTGATGACATCACACTCATCATAGCCGTCGACTGGTTCCTGTGAGTTTTGACTATAGCACATCCGCACACTGATCTCCCATGTGTTAAATGACTACTTTAATTTCATCATTATTATCATTGTTTTTGATGTTATCATAATCACATTTTAAGAAGTTGCTAGAAAGGCACAAAATAAATCTAAATTTGCAAAGTCCTGATGCATGCTCAATAAGAGAATCACGAAAAGGTGAATCGGTTCAACTTCTTATCTAGTTGTTATGGCTAAATTTATTAATGCACAGATTGTCAGGTGCTGAAAAACATGCCAAAATCAAACATAGTCCAAAAACTGAAATTTCACTTAAATTTAATTCACTTAAACTTTACTTTGAGTCTGAAAGACTTCTTTGACACTTTGATGAGCATATTGGATTATTAAACCATCCTGTGGGTCAAAAGGGTATATTTTTTACACCATGCTTACATCCATCCATCGTCAACCGCTTATCCGAAATCGGGTCGCAGGGGAACTGGAGCCTATCTCCGTTCTCATTGGGCGAGAGGCAGGGTACACCCTGTATAGGTCGCCAGTCTATCACAGGGCAGAGCAGTTAGGGTAACAGTGTCTTGCTCAAGGACACCTCGACAGGCTTATCTGCAGGACCGGGGATCAAACCCGCAACCCTCTGATCACCAGGCGACCACTCTACCCACTGAGCCATGCTTACCTAAATATTTTTTATGCCATTGGTAGAACAGATATCAAATACATACTATTATCAAGGGACATGCAGACGGGGAAGTTACAGGGGCTTGAGCCCCTTCCCCTTTGCCCTGAATACCCATAGTGTCCCTTTGAGTGACCATTTAAATTATCAATATAGAATACAATTCATGTGAACAATCAAAAAATAATGTGTTTAATATTTCTGTTGTTTGGATAAGGGTCACTGTAATTCAATTCATAAATAAAGTTGACATATTTGAAACGTTTCGTCACTCACCAGGTGACTTCTTCAGTCTAAGCTGAAGGCAAACATCCCCCTCCTTATAAACAGTACCTTGCTGCCACACAACAATAGGTTTGTTTCACATGCAAGTTGGGTGATCAACTGCACATTCAGTGACAAAGGGCACCATTCACAGAGGATTGGGGAATGTTCGCGATCACGGCATTGTAAGACGCCGATAGGTGTACTCTCAGGCCACCGCCCCTATTCAGCGAGGGTCGCTCCCTCTTCACGTAGATGGCCTCCATCACCCCCCTCTCAAACCAGCGTTCCTCCCTATCAAGGATGTGAACATCATCATCCTTGAATGAGTGGCCACTCGCCTGTAGGTGGGTGTAGACCACAGA
>OMLC01102650.1:5111-30573 GCA_900302585.1 Regalecus glesne | reverse complement strand
CCCACTCTGGTCATCTCATCACCCCAATCTCCACGTCCTCCTCCATCCCCTCCAACACACAACCCTGTTGCTCCGACTTGGTCCTCACAACACTCCAGGTGAGGAACCAGCTCAGGAGGTTTAAAGGCAGAGAAATCTGCGGGTCCAGATGGCATCAGCTCCAGGCTTCTGAAAACCAGCGCAAACCAGCTCTGCAGGCCTGTTGAATACATGATCAACCTGAGCTTTAAGGTGAAGAGAGTGCCACACGTATGGAAAACCTCCTGTGTGGTACCAGTGCCCAAGTCTCCGCATCCTGAAGACCTAAACGACTACAGGCCAGTGGCACCTGATTGCACCTGATGGAGACCCTGGAGCGCCTGGTATTTGGTCATCTCCACCCTCTGGTGAGGCCATTGATGGTTTGCTTATTAAACTGGCATCGGGGTGGATGATGCTGTCATCTTCCTCCAGCACCGAGTTCTCTCTCAGCTAGAGAAGTCTGGGAGCATCGTGAGGACCATGTTCTCTGACCTCTTCAGTGCGTTCAACACGACACACCCTGCACTTCTGGAGGACAAGCTGGAGCACACAGGGGTAGACCATCACCACACTACATGGATCTTTAGACGACCTCACCAATCCACCACAGTGTGTGATGTCACACTGACATGGTTGTCTGAAGTGGGGTGGCTCCACAGGGAGCAGTCCTAGCTGCATTTTCCCTTCACCCATCTGTCCCCTACAGAAGTTCTCTGAGGACTCTGCAATCATTGGCCTCATCACAGATGGAGACAACAGGGAACACAGAGAGACAATTCAGGACTTTGTGGACTGGTGCCAGTGGAACGGGCCTAAAGACAAATGCAGGTAAACCCCAAAAATGGTGGTGGGTTTATGCAGGTGAGCACCCCCCCCAAACACAGGTGAACATCCAGGGGATGGACATTGAATTAGTAAACAATCTGCTGAGGAGACTGAGGTCTTGTGGAGGTCAGAGGACACTTCTCAAGACATTTTACAACATGGTGGTGGCACCACTTTGGGGAAGCAGCATCTCAGCTGCTGATAGGAGGAGACTTGATAAGCTGATCAAGTGAGCTAGCTCTGTCCTGGGATGCTCCCTTGACTCTGCGGAGGTAGTGGGAGAAAGGATGATGATGGCTAAGCAGTCATCCATGATAGACTATGGAGCCCACTCCCTGCAGGACTCCCTTGCTGCACTGGAGAGCTACTTCAGTGACAGGTTGCGGGATCATAACGGGGCGGCATAGCTCAGTGGGTAAAGCAGCCATCTGGTGATCGGAAGGTTACAGGTCTGATCCCCGGTCCTGCAGAAAGCATGTCGAGGTGTCCTTGAGCAAGGCACTAAACCCCTAACTGCTCCCCAAGCGCCACATGCTGGCAGCTCACTGCTCCAATACAATAGGTTAAATAGGGTTAAAATGCAGAAAAATCCAAATTTCCCCTTGTGGGACTGATAAGGGAAACTTTTTATTTATTTATTAATCACAGGTCTTTCCTTCCTGCAGCTGTCAGACTCTATAACCAGCACTGCTCCCTCAATAGACCACATACAAACCAAACGGATAACTGGACTTCATATCATTCAGTATCTCAGCATTTATTTCAGTGTGCAATGCAAATGCAATATAAATACAACATCAAGTCCCTGTAGAGTAAGAATAATTTTGTATACAGTTTAAACGGCAGAATTTGTTTGCTTCTTCGCCTTCTTTCTGCCTCGGTTTTGTTTCCGCTTTATTGCCAAAAATACTGGAAATTCCCTCTCGTGAGACTAATAAAAGAATATCTTATCTTATTTAATCTCCTTCAAACTTTGTTTCCACCCCCACACTCTGTGGACTATCTGTGACATGTAAAAAAAAAGGACCTCTCTCTCCCATATTGCAGCATCCTAAGTCAATAAAAATGCTACAATGGCTCAATGGGGTACTGAGAATTGTATGTGGGAGCTAAGTCTTTGTGGGGGAGAGGAGCGACAGCAAAAAACATTTGGGCCAACATGGCTGCTGTGTTTCGAATGTCAGAAATCCATATTAGATCTTGATAAGTGAGGTTTGCAAATCACACGTATTGGCGATGTAGTCTTTTAGTTCATATAACGTGCATACATCTGCACTGGGGGAGGAGACCAGCCAAGCCACAGGTCGACCATATTAACATATAAACTACACAGAAAAGCTGGGATCAAGCTCTGGACCTGAATGGATTTACCAAGCACTGTTCTGCCAACAAGGTTATAAATTACAGAATATATGTTATTGACTAATGCAACCTGTTCTCTTTTTTCACGTGTATTTTCTCTTACTAAATAATATCTTCTTCTTTCTCTTTTTCTTTTTATGTAACCAGGGAGGAGCCTGGGAGAATCGTGCTGGGTGTCAATGTGGTGGGTCAGTCCTGCGACGACTGGTTCGTTGTCCCCTTTTCCTACTATCACTACTGCTATTGCAGACCCTTCAAAGTTCCTCATCCATTCATCCACCGGTGGCTGCTTGTCCAGAGTCAAGTCACAGGGTCATAGTGGAGCCCATCCTTGTGCTCATTGTGGGAGGAGGAGAGAGACAGTCTGGGTAGATCACCATTCCATCTCGGGGCTTGAACAGTTGGGGGTTTGGTGTCTTGCTCAAAGACACTTTACACATTCTTCATATGTTGAGAATTGGTCTGATGGCTGGATATGGTGTAGGGGAATTATTGATGTTTATTAATATACACTGTTCTTATAAGGAATATTTATTATTATTATTATTAATATTATATTGTAGATCTTATATTTCAATTAAAATTATGTAATACTCTCGGTGTCATATGCTGTAAATTGTGTTTTATTCTATATTAATCGCAACATCCATTGCATGCATCTGTCTTGGGAGAGATATCCCTCCTCTGTCGCTCTCCCTGAAGTTTCTTCTTATTTTGTCGCTGTTGAAGGTTTGTTTTTAAGGGAGTTGCTCCTTATCTGATGGCAGGGTCTAAGGACAAGATGTTGCATTATTGTAAAGCCCGTTGAGGAGAACTTGTAATTTGTGATAATGGGGTATACAAATAAAATTGACATAACTTGCGGGTCCTGAGTATCAAAAAATCTAACTGAAATTGATAGCGGGACCTTTAAGGTCTGATTAAGATTAGCAAAACCTGAAAGGCATAAGAATTAATTCAAATAAATGAAAAGAATAAAAAAAATCTGGTAAAATGTAAAAAATAACAACTCAATATTCCAATTCAGTTCTGTATCCCCGTGGGCACCGTCAGATACATCATGCCATTATATCTCCAACATCTTGTTAATTTGTTTTCATTTCTCATCTCTGATTTGACCAAGTTAGATCCATCTTTTTCCCTAATTTGTCCCTCATCTGTCCCACCCCACCATCATAATTATTGGGTGATGGTGTAAAAGTGATATTGATGAGCTTTACTCTCTAGTAAAAGTTGAAATGGTTTCAACTTTAGAAAGAGGTAGAGCACTAATAGTGCTGTGCTCCAAAAACAGGTCAACTCCCTGCAATGGGCTGACAGAGGTTGAAGTGTGACCTATCCATAAAAATACAGGTATTTTTACTGGTCTCCAGTAGAAACATGGCCTACAGTAAGTCTTCTGATCATTCCGTCCCAAAGTAGGTCCTCTCTTACTTTGACATGAAAAAGGCTCCGTCATATATCTTAGCTTGTGTTTCCTTTCCATGTAAATCAGTGAAAACCTTTGGCTTAAAGAAATGAGCATACGGACGTGAGTTGTTATTCAGTGTGCCAGATCATTTCAAGAAAAAAAGATTTCTTTACGAGTCCCACAAGGGGAAATTTACAGTGTTACAGCAGCAAATTAGAAAGCAAAACAAAGGCAAAAAAAAAACCTATCAAATCACGTTCATTGAAATTTGAAATGACAAATCTGTCGCATGTTTTAGGAAAATAATCAGTGCTTAGGCCATGCACTTAACACAGGGCCCCCACTCAAAATCACTCACACAACATTCATACCAACAAGTGGTCTCCAAACACCAAATAACGGACAACCTTGTATACATTATACAAGGCATCACATGGCCACAGGAAGCTAAAAGACGGGAATGTATCCAAATTTTAGAGGGTAGGGCAGAGATCATAACCTGTCCTGAGGGCTTCAATCGACAGAGGGATCAGTGGAAGGTAAGATGCAAGAAACAGATCCATCCATCACACAGCCCTTCCTTTGGTACACATGATTGATATGCAGAGCTTAGAGTGTGAAATAACTCTAACATGCAGGGAAAGGAGTCAAGGTCACAACCTTTGGCTCACCATAGCCTCAGGCCTGGATGCCTGGAGCAGGGCCAAGGGGGTTAGTGGACGAGTGGCATAAGGAAAACAGGGGAGAGAAGTTTAAAAAGGAATAACTCAAATACAGAGGGCAGTGAGTCTGAACTCTATTGCCTACAGATGTCACTAGTAAAGTCCCTCCTGTGATACAATACTAGATCAGTACCCTTCCTTGGGTCCACCCCTGCAGGAATTATTCAAAAGATTAACCTTTTTGTTATCTTTTCAAGTGTATAAAGGGAAAAACACACGATGTGGCAAATCAGCTATTCTTTTGTCACAATTGGCCCATTCAGTTCTCCCACACAAAACATTAGCATGAACTTAACTTTAAGGATTGCCAGAGCAAAAATGTAGGATGTGATTAAAAAGTGCTCAGAACATGTTGAGTATTTAATGCATGGAGGACTATCAGGGTAAGGGGTTATGTTCTCCGTTGGGCCACCCATGCTGAAGACTTGGTGAAGTAGTCACCAATGGGACCATTTAGTTTTCCAGATACTAAAAAGAATTTCCATCAAATAGTATGAATAAGACACAAGGCTTTTAAAAATCTTTTGGCCAGCTGTCATGACCTTGGGGATATGCACAGCTTGAATGCTGAGAGACCAAAAGGGCCATTGGAAGAGGGGATAGAAAGAAGGGACGGATGGTTTGGGAGATAGAAATAGGAAGTACACATGGATGCGAATCCATTCATTCATTCTCCATACCCAAATAAACAGGGTTGTGGAGGACCGCAACCTATCCCAGCAAGCACTGGATGGGGAAGGAGGGTGAAATGACTTCCTGAAGGGGTGCCAGTAAACAGCTGGACACACACAGACACATACCCCTAGTTGTTGATTATTTAGTGTTCAGCTCACCTGGTGTCTGCATGGACTGTGTACATGTGTGTGTGTAAGATAAGGCAAAACCCAATTTCCTCCTATAGGGAAATTATAAAATGCTGGGTGAAGTAGGCTATGAAAAAGTCTAGTGTCATTCCAATCTACAAAGTCTAGAAAGGTTGAGAGGGGGAGGAGATCAGTGAACAGGAGCAGAGACAGTGGGAATTGAAGGGAAACAGTGGAGTCAATGTGTTTTGAGGAAGTAAAGCTTAGCACGGTCGGGTGGGTGGGGTGTGGGAGGGGTGCAGCCACATTGTAGACCTGATGACTGGTGGCTCGTATTCCTTTTGACAAACACTCCTTAAAAGTGGCGTTCAATTAGCATGGACCAGTCAAACACACATAAACTCAAACATACCTGCACACGCCGTCTCTCTTTTTCACACACATCCACCCCCCCCTTGCCCTTTTTCTGTGCATGTGATTTGGAAAGAGCGTGGGAGAGTCGGGCTAGGTGCCCTTCCTGGCACCCTGTGGTGGGTTGGGCCCATGACACCTTGCTTGTCGTTGCCTGATGTACACGCTGCCACTGAGCTACTGCAGCCCCTTCACAGTTCATTACATTCTTCATATATCTTGCAATTCCATTATACTTCTGTTTACTCTATATACACAATGTTCATTGCACGTCTGTCCATCTTGGGAGAGAGACCCCTCCTCTGTTGCTCTCCCTGAGGTTTCCTCCTATTTCTTTTTTCTCCTGTTAAAGGGATTTTTAAGGGAGCTGCGACTTATCTGATGCAAGGGTCTAAGGACAACCTGTTGTGTTATTGTAAAGCCCAGTCAGGCAAATTTGTAATTCGTCACAATGGGCTACACAAATTATATTGATTTTACTCCCTCATGCATATACATACGCACACTGACATTAGCAGTTTGTCTCTTGCAGACACATATATCCACCCCCCCACACGCACACACACAACACCAATTATATAGCTTCAGCTGGAGTGTCTGCTATTCTTTTTCTTAAGAATTGTTGTGTTTTCATTTTTCCCTTTCCCCATTTGATTCTTATTCACTCTTCCAGTTCTGCCTCCTCTTGCTTCCTCATCCTAACTGGAACCACAGCTAATTAGGGAGACTGCATTTGATGTAAGCTGGTCTAACTTCTGAAAGATGACTTTCATTTCCATATAACTTTTCCTCCGTAAAAACGCATATAAATCGGCTAAACCCAACTTGCCGGATATTCACGTTGGTTTCCTAGCAGGATTCTGGCAGAGGGACCCAAATAAATCGGTGTTGCCTCCCTAAAGGGTCTGCACACTTCATGAGAACATGTGTGCTCTTAATGAGCCTGGATCAAAGAGGAGTCTGAACAGATTCAATTTGCCTCGTAAAAGTCAAAGAATCTCATCACGCTAATAAAACACCTCCACTCACCTTGAAGGTCTCTTTTTTAACAGTCTCATTCTCTGTAGTAGCTCAGATTTAGCTGGACCTACTTATTTGGGCAGTCAATTATTCCAATTGTGTAGTTTAGTACTCGGGTCCATAAACTCCATTCGCGGTGAGGTGTGAGTAAGCAGGGGGTCCAACCAGCTCAAACAAGCGCAGAAGGCTTTTTTTTTTTTAATGGGCTGCATTGTCTCAGCTGCGTTTCAGACTGACTAGCCTGCAGATCTGTTTCCTGTGGGATTTGTAGCCTTGGGGTGAAAAGACTGCTACACAAGGCCCCCTGAACTAAATTAAACCCTAAGATAACATTCAAGACAGCATTTCAATATCATGGTACACAGGGGAAGACATCTGAGGGAAAATTTGCATGGAAATTTCATGCTGATTGTAATTTGTGTGGGCATGGAATAAATTGGGATAATCTGGGGGGGGACACAACGGTAGTGCATGCACATCATTAGTTTCTGTATGTATTTCTTACCAACCAGCTGTATGTAATGCTTTATATTTTCTAACATTTAAACAGGAGTAGCCAATCCATTCATTTTCAACTGCTTATCCAAAATTGGGTCACAAGGGAAATGGAGCCCATCCCAGTCCTCATTGGGCAAAAAGCAGGGAAACACTCTGGACAGGCCGACATTCCATCACAGGGAAGAGAACTTAGAGGAATCATGTCTAGCTCAAGGACACTCTGATGTGACACTCTGTAGATGCCAGGATTGAACCTGCAATCGTCGTATCAACAGACCATTACTGTGCCCACTGAGCTATGCCGTCCATTTTGATGCTTCAATTGATACATCATTATACTTGCCCACTTCAACAGCATAGGTCAGGGTCCAGGGTCAGCTATGGGTAGTGCTGTAATGACTATTGGGTATACTAGAACAAATCCCAGAGGGCCACCGAATTGGTGAGCTGGTGGTCTGGCAAAAGAAAATCCACAACAGGCCATGAATGCACATTATTTGGGGTGTGCATGGGGTCGTGTTGAATGTGAATTCTGGGACTGGGCTTACTGACCAATCACAACGTGGTTAATGGACGGCATGGCTCAGGAGCTAAAACAGGTTTTCTTGTAATGACAAGGGTGCTGGTTCAATCCTTCAGAAAGCATGATGACATGTCCTTGAGGAAGACACTAAATCCATAACTGGTCCCCAGATGCTGCAACTGCCCATTGGTCTTATACAATAGGATGGGCTAAATACAGGGGACACATTTCATTTTTAGAACAAAATGACCGAATAAATAAGCTTTCCTAATGTGGATTAACCTTCTAATCTAGACTAATTCATAAGTAGCATGCAGACATGAAATGGTCAAGAAAGTGTCAAAAGTTAAGAAGGGGCTGAAGAGATCAGAGGAAAAAAAGAAGCAGGCATTTGAGAACATGTTTCCAAATGCAAACAAGCCCAAGGCTGTCCAGATCCATGGCACACTTGTGCTGTGCCAGGCGTAGCAAGGTAATGTTCAATGAGAAAAGCAGGGGACCAGCAAGCAGAAATTATGTGCAAGGGCTTAGTCATATCCCAATTGTTATGAGTAAAGCTAGGCTAACTACACAGCTAGCTAGCTAGCTTTAGCATGTCCTTATCTCTTTAATGTTATTTCTTGTCTGCCATGTATCAATATATCAGTTGCAGGTCTTTGGGATGCATAGTCCACAGCTGCAGATGTTAATTTTCTTTTGTGCTCTAGTAATTGTCATACATCTATGTCAACCATTAAGTGTGCTTGCATGTATTCTATCCATCCATCCATCCATTGTCAACCGCTTATCCGAAATCAGGTCGCGGGGGAACTGGAGCCTATCTCCGTTCTCATTGGGCGAGAGGCAGGGTACACCCTGTATAGGTCGCCAGTCTATCACAGGGCAGAGCAGTTAGGGGAACAGTGTCTTGCTCAAGGACACCTCGACACGCTTCTCTGGAGGACCGGGGATCGAACCCGCAACCTTCTGATCACCAGGCGACCGCTCTACCCACTGAGCCATGCCGCCCCTCCTTGCATGTATTTTTAGAATCCAAATATTTTGGGACATGGAATCTATGCAGGAGACAGGTAGCAGCATTAAATAAATAAATAGATAAATATGCATTATTAAAATTAACCGTCACTTGAATCTATGATTTTATTTTTAACTTTGCCAAGTGGCACGGGACACCAAAAATGTTAACAACCCCTCGGCCAGATGTTCAGTTAATACTGCTGTAACTTGGCGGTCACAAAACAACCTCACTGGTAGTCTACTTGTTATTATGTAAACCATGCTGATGGTGTGTTACAACATAAGCCTGCGCCTACTGAAATATGTCCTGAAATAGACCTATACGCTACTTTCCATTGCAAAAGCCCTTGATTACGTTTAGAATCACCTATCAACAATAGACAACTACGTCATCACCGACAAGGACTAGGGTGCTAAATCTAATGGGCTATTTCCTGTAATTACATGAATTGAATTAATGGGTGGTGTAGCTCCGTGGGTAGAGCAGTCGTCTGGCCATCGGAAGGTTGCAGGTTTGATCCTCGATCCTGCAGAAAGCCTGCCAAGGTGACCGTGAGCAAGACACTGAACCCCTAACTGCTCCCCGAGCACCATATTGTGGCTCCTCACTGCTCCTATACAACAGGATAGGTCAAATCCAGAGAATTGCATATTTTCCCTTGTGGGACTGATAAGGGAACAATCATTATTGTATTATTATTAAATCCCCCAACTGTAACTGACTGTGGTATATACGGTACATATCAACCCTCACCAACCTCAGTCCCAGCGGATAAGTCCTGGGCTGGATTTCATTCCCAGTGCACCCCTGGCTACAGGTCAGCCCCCCCGAGGGGTGGGGCAGAGTCAGTGATTTGTCTGAGGACACTTGTGTTAGGAGACTGTACACAAACGGGTGTCAAGAAGGTGGTTCATCCCGTTGAAATAACATCTCTACCAAATTTCACTGTCAAGAATGTTTACATGAAATTGGAAATTTGACTTGGCGGGTTGCTCATGAAGTCACTTTCACACTATACAAAATCTAACAAGGGCAGTGAGAACCTAGTTAAAGATAATTAATTAATAATAACGAGATAAAAACAAATACAAACTAACTAACTGGGAACTAACTAACTGGGAACTAATATTTTGAAGATACCCCAGTGGGTGGTAACAACAATATTTTTTGGGGGGATATTTAATGTTTTAGTCCAACAGAAAAACTGATGTTTTCTAATTTCAGGCTGGGCTTGAAAACACTTGTGAAGCATGTCCTTAAATAGTAGTTCTAATTTGCTTCGACCTACAAGGTATGGAAGAATTTCATTTGAAGAATAAAGCAAAGACAGGTTCCAGTCACCCCTACTTAACACATTCCTAAAACAAAAGTATTCCTGGAGCTATGTGGGCAAAACAAATCTCCAATTGGACTGTAACATCATTCCATGGCTTGCTGTGGAAATTTATTCGGTTCATATAAGAAAGCTAAAAATGGGGGTGGGGGGTTTGACCATCCCAGGAAGTGGACTGGGCTCAACAGAGTGGTGAGCAGTGTCCCACAACGGTACTATTGTACTTAGTGACAGGTACCAAAATAGCTTGAACAGAATGAATCACTTATGATGCAAGATAAGGTAAGTCCTCCCCCCAAAAAGCATATTTATACTCATATCTTTGCCTTTTCATCAATGTCTACCTCTCTGTGGAAATTATACTGTACAGCTTTAAACTGGTTGGCTGTTGGTGAGCTTTAAAGGTTGTACACTGAGACTTCAGAACCTGTTCAGACAGAGGAAATTGTGCAGTGCATGTGCATACATGAAACACATAATTACATAACGAAACACACAAAAGATAGATGGGTGTTCTTCTTTTTGAAGAAAATTTATACTCAAACATGCAATGAACAACCTGTAAATCTTTTTTCCAAGTCACCAGAACAAAGTTATTTCCTCTGGAAGATAAAAACAAGACTGCGAGGGTTCACGGCCTGGCTTGTAAACACACTCAGTTTGTTTTTCCGTATGTTTATGTCATAGAGGACTTTTATGAAATAACAAATGTAGCTAGAGGGCCACATTAGCACCCGCACACATGCTAACACACACAGCATCGATCAATCTCCTCTGCTTCTTTTTCGCAACACGTTTACAAAGGCCGAGCATGATTTGTGGCAGGCGAAGCACACATTCACATAAACAGATGCACACATGCAGATAGGCAAGCAAA
The DNA here is from genome assembly GCA_900302585.1 of Regalecus glesne. Taxonomy (NCBI): domain Eukaryota; kingdom Metazoa; phylum Chordata; class Actinopteri; order Lampriformes; family Regalecidae; genus Regalecus; species Regalecus glesne. The sequence continues at coordinate 19,749 of OMLC01102650.1, read as the reverse complement.
ACACATATTTAGAGCCCCGCAGGGGAGACAGACAGACACTGTAATTTTCCTTGTGGAACCCCATGACTTTTATAATGAACTTTCAGACAGGAATCTCACCGCCTGCCTGTGTAATGGCTGACCTGGTTTTAAAGTCTGAGAAAGTGTTGAAAATGGTGGATAATTTTCGTCGCTAAATGCAACGCAACAATTGTCTGGCCTTCTACTGACTGGAGTTACAGGGACTCATCTGACTCCATGATTTAGAATAAGATCCCATCACACCATGCCTTGTCAGAACAAATAAGATGAGATGGACTAAAATAAACTCGATTTACTCTTGGATTGTGCGGCAGCAAGCAGACAGAGAACATTGATGCAAAGCAGATCCTACACAATAAAAGGAATAAAAGATACTGTATTATCACAAACACTCTACCAGCTATATATTGGAAATACATAAGACTTTACAATCTATATATAGCGTAGTTCATAGAGCGCAAGCTTCAGGAACTGATAAGCCAAAGGTAGCGGGTTTGAACCCAACACAACACTCCACCTAAATCTGTGGGGACTAATCATGACAAGTAAATCGGACCTCTATCATTTAAGTAATACATCACAGTGTGCTGTGGCATCACAAGGGGCTATGTATTTAGAGGGGTGCCACATTCCCATACAGCAGTGGCTACATTACAAAATGGCCGCAGCTTCGTGCACTACATCTCCCAGAATGCCTCAACGCTCACACAGGTGTAAGTGCTTAAGCTACCTAATTGGAGCAGAATGTAGGAGCGTCACAACAGAGAAGCAGCAAGGGCAAACCTACATCCAAGAAAGTAGCTCGATGACCGAGAACTATTCAAGTGAAAGAAGGCACCAGAAAAGGGGAAAATGGATTGTTATTCTGTTGAGTTTTAGACGACCCTTTTCTCCTCCAGGAAGTTTTAGGTCCAGGCTCAGACTTCGGTTTTCATTAAAATAATTAATTGGGTACCTCGTTAACGAGCTGCATGGTAGAGAATAACTACAACGTCTTCTGAAACATCAACTCTTGCCTTATTTTTTTCAGTTAGAATGCCAGCCAATCAGAATTGCTGCCCCCAGCTAAATCCCAGTCGGTTTCCCTTGTTGAAAGTGGTTGACCGAGCGAGGATCGGTTTGGGCCCAGTCATAGACGAGCTAGCAATTCGAGGTCGCTGTATCTGTACATTGCTCTGCCCTACCCTAGTGACCTCTCATGACATCAGAGTGTCCACTCAGGCAAAATCTAAAATCTTTTTTTAACTACATTTTTAAGGGTACGATGGGAAGCAAGCATCATTTAGCAATATTTATTTTATTTTACACGGCCTCACACCATTTGCTGACCAGTTGGATAATGGGCCTACCAGACAATTCTACTTTTAATATCTGTCCAGACATCTTAATTGTATTTAGAATAGAGGTGGGATAGCTCAGTGGGTAAGGCGGTCAGCTGGTGATCTGAGGGTTGCAGGTTTAATCCTCAGTCCTGCAGAAAGCATGTCGAGGTCTCCTTGAACAAGACACTGAACCCCTAACTGCTCCCCCGAGCGGCATATGGTGGCAGCTCACTGCTCCCATCCAATAGGATGGGTTAAAATGCAGAGAATTTCAAATGTCCCCTTCTGGGACTAATAAGGGAATCTAACATCTTTAAAAAAAATATTCCATTGTAGCCCTTCTGTAGGCTTTAGATAAAAGCACACTGATTAAAACACACTTGATGCCCCTTTGCCCTGAGAAGGTCAATGTTTTGCCCTTTGGGGAATGGGAAGACAGTAAGAGTAAGAGTTCACTGGGATTCCAGAAATTCCATTAAAAGAAACACCTGTTTAGGTGCTTTGGTAAAAAAAATCATGACATTTCTGGTGTAAATGTGCAAACCAATGGCATGTTAGAAAAAGCAAAATTCTAAATTTTGTCAATTATTTCTGCCTTTAAGCATGGACTCATTCTTATATAGTGCTTTTCTAGTCTAATGTCCACTCAATGCACCTTACGATGAATGCTTCATATTTACCCAAGCACAGGAAATTAAGGTCGGATGCTCTTTCCTGACACCCCGCAGTGGGATCAAACCCTCAACACCAAGGTAAGAGGTGTACATTCTACCATTGAGCCAGTGTGGCCCCAGAAGAAGAGTTTAGCTAAACTCAGTGTTCTGGTGGAGACATCAGATGAACTGATTCGACTTTTTATGATATAAACTTCCTCTATTTCAGGATATTACATTCAAATAAGTTCTTAATACGAAGAGTTGAAGTTGATAAATTCATTCTGAGTGGATGCATAGTCCTTCATGTCTTTCAAGGGTTTTGTATTTCACATTAGCTCAAATGACAGGCTGGCCATCCATTATTCTAGCATTTAAAGAACTCTGGTTGGGGCTGAGACAGGAATGAGACTCAGCCTGAGAGGAAGTCCTAATCTTTGCTAGTATGATTAAAAAGTGAGGAACATGTTTGTCTAATGATCATCAAACCGATTTTAAGCATGGTGTCCAGCCAAAATATACTGGATGGGAATAATAACAATTTCTGAAAAGTGTTCTTTACTTTTGTTGCACTTATGAGTCAATGTATTAAGGTAGCCATTTATGTGTTTATTATGATGATCACAATTTTTCTCGGTGGCACCTCATGGTATTTAATCCATGCACTCCTCCCAAACCACCAGAATCTTATGTGCTCCCCAGTTATCTTGAGAAACTCCAGTACTGCCAGTGTTCTCTGCACGCCCCACAACACCATCTGACTAACATTCTGATCCTGATTTATTTTAAATGATTAAACACGGAGCAGCTGTGATGTTTGAAGAAAGACATTTGGTTCGGGCCGGGACATAAAACAATACCAGTTGGAGGTGACACGATTTGTCAAACATATTTGTCTTACTTTTAATACATTCATTTTATCAAGTAGTATTGTCACCAATAATTTGTTCCTGGGCCTTCTAAGGTTATTAGCAAGCCTCTGCTATTGTGAACACCACTACGCTCACATGCAATGGTTTGCGTGTTTCAGTTTTGTTGCATTTCCATCACAGAGCTTAAATTGAACCTGGGCTAAGAACAACAAACACGGATTCATTTTAGTCACCAGTTATTTGATCTTTCTGTTGCAGTCTAAATTCTACTCAACTACCCAGAACTTTTGGCTAGGCTGTCTTACAGGGCACATAGTATTCTGTTGGAAGGTTTGAAACCTTTGACCTTTCAACTGTGGGACAGAAACCTCTGACCTTTCAGCTATCGAACATTCTGTCAAGCCACCGTGTCAACATTGACCTGCTGGCATCTCACATTTATATCAAAACAGTGAACTGCTTGAATGGACTTCTGACTTAACTAAAAAGGAAAGGCAAACAGTCTATATGTTGGTGTCGAAGTGTCCTCAAGTAAGACACTGAACCCCTAACAGCTTGAGACAACGGATGAAAATTAGCCTTCTGGCTAAATATGGAATATTTAAATTCTAAATGTTAATAAACGTGCACTGTCCCTATAAAGGAGATGAATAATACTGTTAATATCATTATTATCATCATTTTTATCATTATTCCATCCATCCATCCATCGTCAACCGCTTATCCGAAATCGGGTCGCAGGGGAACCGGAGCCTATCTCTGTTCTCATTGGGTGAAAGGCAGTGTACACCCTGTATAGGTCACCAGTCTATCACAGGGCAGAGCAGTTAGGGGAACAGTGTCTTGCTCAAGGACACCTCGACACACTTCTCTGCAGGTGGGGGGATTAAACCTGCAACCTTACGTTTGCCAGGCGACCGCTCTACCCACTGAGCCATGCTGCCCCATATTAGCATTATTATGATTATTATATTAAAACATGGGGGCCATGGTACTTCAGTGGGTAAAGCATGCACACCTTAGGAACTAACAAGCCAGAGGCATTGGGTTTGAATCCACCATAGGGCATCAGGAGGAGCATCCAGCCTGAATACCCTAAGCTCCATCAAAGTCCTTGTCCACCCCCACGGCATGGGGACTAATCGTGTTACGTAAAAACGAACCTCATTTTTATTGGCATATGCAAATACAGTACCCAGATATCCAGTACTTTGTTAGAGAAGTGATTACTTAATGACACATGTCAAAAGGAGGCAATAGACATAAATTACACACACAAATTGGACAAAGAATTTGCTGTAAATTTTGAATTTACAACAATTTACAACAGAATATAATAACAGACACCTAGACACTCCATATATGCCCAACAAGGAAGAAGGGCAGGTTGGAGTATCAGATGAAAGGTTACATATGCTTTCAAAAGGAGGGTTAAAATCTGTTGCATCATTTATTTTCTAAAGGGTGATATGAAAATGATATAAGGACTTAAAGGTGATTATTGCCGAGTTGTTTTTTTTGGTTTAATCTTTTTTGTCAAGATACAGCACAAGAGCCCATTACGTTTACCTTCGCAATCAATACAAACTTGGCCTTTGAGAGTTCGATAGTCGAGTCCTTGGCTAAAAGCAGGAATTTTCCTCCAGGCGATAAAGCGATAAAGCTTTTTGACTTTGCATCTTGGCTAGAAAATGACATTTATATGGAGAGAACGAGAGTTCTCACTACAACTTGCTGTACATTAAATGATCTGTCAATTCATTTCTTTCTCCTGTGATGAAATACCATTATTCATTGTCCAAAAAATAATAACATACGTCAACCAGCCAAAACATTAAAACCACTGATAGGTAAGTGAATAACATCAATTATTTCATTGCAATGGTGCCTGTCAAGGGCTGATGGATGATAAAGGAATCTATCTATCTATCGATAGATAGATTCCTTTATCAGTTCTACAAGCGGAAATTTGGAATTCTCTACATTCATTCTATTTTACAGGAGCAGTGAGCTGCCACCATATGGCACCCAGGGAGCAGTGTTTTGCTCAAGGACACCTCGATATGCTTTTTGCAGTACCAGGGATCAAACCAGTGACCGTCCGATTGCCAGACAACTGATCTACCCACTGAGCTATGCTGCCCCCATGATATATTAGACTGCAGAATAACTGTTATGTGTTGGAGTTGATGGGTTGGAGTTCCTAGCTAGATGACCGAGTCATCTTGCTATTACAATGATGTCTCCAAAACAGCAGGTGTTGTGGGGTGTTCCTGGTATGCGGTGGTCAGTACCTACCAAAAGTGGTCCAAGAAAGGTCAACTGATATACCAGTAACAGGGTCATAGGCATGCATAACCACAGACTAGTCAGAATGGCCAAGCTGACCCCTGTCCACCACCAAAAGGGCCTATAGGGCAGGTGAGCATCAGAACTGGACTAAAGAACAATGAAAGCCTGGCCTGGTCTGATGAATCATATTTTATTTGTCATCAAGTGGCTGGTCAGGTTTACGTGTGTTGTTTGCCTGGGGAAGGGATGGCCCAAGGGTAGAGTATAGGTAGATGGCAAGCTGGTTGGGGAAGTGTGATGCTCTAGGCAATGTTCTACTGGGAACACTTTGTGTTCTGGCTTGCATGTGGATGTTACTTTGACACATACATACCACCTACCTAAACATTGTTACTGACCAAATACACCCCTTCAAGGCAACCATATTCCCTGATAGCAGTGGCCATGCCTCAACAGATCAATGCTGTTAAGGCAGCATGAAGGGGACTTGTATAACATTAGGAAGGTGGTTTTAATATTTGAGCCGATTAGTGAATTCCAAAAAATGTCAAATTTTGCCAAATCAGTATGTGGATTGACAAGATGATACCAGCTTGATCCAGGCATGGGTTAACAACAGCCGTATTTGGCACTTTGCCCTCACAGAGTACTAATTGAAGCAATAGGATCTGCTTTGGTAACCCCTGAAAAACAAGGAACAAGCTGAGAGAGGAGTGTATTCTGAATAGTGACAATCCAAAAGAAGCATGATCCGCCATAAACCCATACCTATATCCTTGTACTCTCTTCCACTCTTTCTTTTCTTTATCTTTTCACAATAGTAACACAAATGATTGTCAGAAGTATGTGTGTGTGTTTGCGTGCGCACATGCTTGTGTATGTGTGCTCATGTCATTGTAACTCAGCCTGTCTCCAGATGTCGAGGCGGAGGCTGCAGATGGTTGTCATTCCCTTTTGACAGGGACAGGAAAAGTAAGAGGGGGCGAGTTGGAGACTTGAGAAATAGAGAAGGGCAAAGAGAGCAAGAGATTAAAAGAGGGAGGAGACTTTGAAGAGACAAATGCGTGTATTCACAGAGACAGACGGACAGGGATAAAGAGGGGGAGAAGGGAGGGGGAAGAGCATGGAAAGTTAAGTGTATTGTCTTCTTCTAACTGATACATTATTGTCACTTCATTCCATTTTGCTTGAGGGGACAGTTTGTTCTGGGGAAACTGATGGACTGAAAGTGCCTCAGAAATCTGCTAAGACCCTTAAGCCTTTAAAAAGTAACCCTGTCTTATAGAATTACACCTCTCTTCTTGCATTGTAAAAAAATAAACTTGGCATGTATTTTACCCCGTAATAAGCCTTACTGAGCTACGCTCAAAACATTGTAAGCAAAATCATCTCACTAAAAGCAACACTTTGCAAGTTGTGTTCAGTACCAGCATTTATTGGTTACAAGTAGTGCTTCCTTGGTGCTTTCAAATTCACTAGATGGCCAATGTATAAGGACACACATTCTAATGGGTGGGTTGGATGCAGGGCTGTGCAAAAACCTTGCGAGGGGCTGGGGCTTAAAATGTAAAAAGGAGCACATGGGAAAAACGTGTTAACAAATGTAAACTTTATTCATAGAATGAATTACAGTGGCTCTTATCCAAACAAACTTATTATTAGATACATTACTTTTGAAATGTTCATGTATATTTTTTATTCTGTATTGAAAATGTACCCAGCTGAAATCTGCTACCTCCGCGACCCGACACGGGATAAGCGGTTGACGGTGGATGGATGGATTGAAAATGTAAATGGTCACTCAAAGGAGCACTTTGGGTATTTTTCTCCCTGTTTATAGGGTTTTTAAAAATTATTCCTTATCTGATGTGAGGGTCTAAGGAGAGGATGTTGTGTTAATGTAAAGTACACTGCAAATAGTTAATTTGTGATAATGAGCTATACAAATAAAATTGACTTGACTAGTCAGGGCAAAGGGGCAGGGGCTCAGGTCCCAGTAACTCTGTCCTCTGCATTGACTTGGATGAATGGCTATTCCGGCCATAACCATCCATCCATCCACTGTCAACTACTGATCTGAAATCGGGTTGCGAGGGCACTGGAGCCTATCTCAGTCCTCATTGGGCAAAAAGTGGGCCGAGCGTTTAGGGGAACAGTGTCTTGCTCAAGGACACTTCAGCATGCTCATCTGCAGTCTGTAGGTGTGGGGATTGAACCTGCAACCTTCTGATCACCAGACGACCATTCTACCCGCTGAGCCATGCTCCCCCTTCTAGCCATATCGATTGCTGGTAAATAAAAATCCTAAAAGTATTAAATCAAGTTTCCAGCCATGTAAACTCCATAGACAAACACTGGCTGTAGAATGGGTCAGAATGAAGAGCTCAAGTCAATCGGTCAAATTTCTGCTCGATTAGATCTGCACCGGTCAACTATAAGTCTGTCACTGTGAAGTGGAAATGTCTGGGAGCAACAGCAGCTCAGCTGTGGAGCGATACAACAGACAAGACTACACAGCGGGACTGCCGAGTGCTGAAGCACATAACACATAAAAGTTGTCTGTCTGCAGTTGAAACACTCACTACCAAGTTACAAACTGTCTTTGGAGACTTCAACACAACAAGTGTTCATCAGGAGCTTCACAAAATGGGTTTCTATGGCCAAGCAGCTGCACGCAAGGCAAAAATCACCATGCCCGGCTGACTTACACACCAAGCTGGAGTGCTGTAAAGTGCCATTGGCTTCTGGAGCAGCGGAAACCCATTCTCTGGCGCTATGAATCACACTTCGCTACATGGCAATCTGACAGACCAATCTGGGTTTGGAGGATTCTAGGACAATGCTAAGTGAAATAAAACAAAACTGATCAGCCCAGTCAGATTTGAAGTGACGTTTTCTTGGATGACATCATTGTGCAGGCCATGTTCTTGGTTTAGGACAGTTATTGATTATATCTGACGTGACTGGTGAGTGACTCTGTACAGTCGATGATTGTAGAGAGTGAAGAGTATGTCTTATATCTGAGCATGCCCTAGGGTATAGGTCAACTGTACTGTGTGTGGTGAGATCAAATTAAGGAGAGTAGTATACTCTGTATTTGAAATGATATACAATTTATTTCCCATGTTACGATAGGTAGATTAGTGTCAAAGGGTAGGGGGATATTAGGTTCTTGTGGGCTGGGCTTGCCCCATGGGTCATCACTTATTGAGTTCAGAGTTCAAAAACATTGTGTGTTTCTAGCTTTGGAGCAATAGTCGGGGGAAGCCCCTTGAGTTTGTTGAGTTTGGTGTGGGGGGAATGTGACTGACCTACACAGATGCCTGACCTCAATTCCATTCAGCACCTTTGGAATGAATTGGAAGGCCAACTGTGAGTCAGGCCTCCTCCCCAACATCAGTGCCTGACCTCACTGGGGCTCTCATGGCTGAATGGGAGCAAATTCCCACAGCAATGTTCCAAATTCTATTAGAAAGCCCTCCCAGAAGATTGGGGGCTGTTATAGCAGCAAAGAGGGGACAAACTCCACATGACCAACGCCCATGGTTTTGGAAGTAGATGTTCTGTCCTCCATGCAGCGTTGACCGTTTCATCAAATATATACACACACCTTCTTGAACCCTCTTCGTCCCTTTTGCCCAAAGCAATGATGGTTACATCCTTCACTCACACAGACTCCCCATCGTGGCGTGATCACACTGCTATTCTACTGCTTCCCATTCCTGACCATATCACTAACAGACATCACTACCCTTACCATGAACACAACAGACGGCAGTGGAATCCATCTCTATTTTGTTCAAAACACAGTCAATCAATAACAAAAGTCCCATTCTGAATGAATTTATAACTGACAGTAACTTTCATTTCCTCTGTCTCATTGAGACATGGCATTAGTTCCTGGACTATTTCTCAGCAACCCAGACCAAGCCCGCAGGATTCACATACATTGACATTGGTGATGGGTTATACAGGAAGGACATTAAATCAAAGACTATTTACATTTCCACCACTAATTCTTTGTAACCACCTTAACATCAAACACTCTGGTCCTACTCCCTGAGTCACTTCCATTATCAACGCCCCCTCCCCTCCCCTAGCCAAACCCCTCCTTTCTCTCGGACTTCTCTGATTTTTTGACCCAGCTATCTGCCATCTCACCTTCTGTTCTCTTGGGTGATTCCAATATCCGCATTGATGACACTGCATCTGCCAAAGAATTCTTGGAACTGCTGCAGTGCTTCAACTTCACACAGCATATCAATATCCCCATTCACAGCTGTGTTCACATCCTGGACTCAGTCTGCTCCACTGGTCTCACAATGCATCAACTCTCTCGCCTCTACCTCAATATCTCTAACCACCTGGCAATCACCACGGACATTGTCATCCTTATCCCAATCTCAAAAGTTAAACGCATGATATCCTTCAAAAATCTTAAATCTATCTCCCCCTCAGGTCTTCATAGCTCACTTGCCAACAAAATGTCTGCCTTTCCTCTCCTGCTGTCTGGTAATACCTCTGATATTGTCTATAATGACTCACTCTCCTCATGTCTTGATCAGTAGGCCTCAATTACAACCAAAATAGTCTCATTCACACACTCAGCTCCCTGGTATATTTCTGAACTCCATCATTTTAAATCCTGTAAGGACCATCTTGAAAGACTTTGTAAGAAATCTGGTTTAACTGCATCTCCAAGCCTAGACAGAGACATTCAGGGGAAGTTAAAGGGGCAGGGGTCCAAATTCAAAAAGGCCATTTCTACACATTATTTGTATTTGCCTAGAATGAAAATGTCTGTGACACTATCAAAAGGTTATTGTAATATATGTATCTAAAAAAAACATGACTGTGCTTGGTTTAATTACTGCAATATGACAGTTAATTAATGATACATACAAAGAAATTAACTGTATTTTAAGACATTATTCTAACATTAAATATGTGCTATGCAGCTGTGGGGCAGAATAGCACAGGAGGTAGGGTGGTCATCAAGTAATTGGAAGATTAGTGGGTCAAGTTCACTCTTTGTTTCACTATTTTGTTTAACTGAGATAGCAGTTTTTATTTTATTTGGTTTAGACATATATGAAGAGTTTAGACAATAAACATACCAACTAGTATCAACATAGTAATATACAGTAACATTCAATAATAATAAATTATATGGAACATGATTAGATAAATAGGTAGCCCATAGTATTATTATATAGGATTATATATATAGATATTAAATAGGAGAATAGAAAAACAGAAATATATATATAAAATAGAATATTGGAAAAGGACATGTAAATAACACGACATAATCATAAATAGGTACTATAGGATATCTCTTTTACACTGATATTGAAAAATCTTCAGACTAAATTGAATGACTTGGATTTTGTTCAAATAAATATCATATATTTTTCCAAGGAAACCTTTGATTGTAGAGTTTGATCTTAGGGTTAGTCACCGAACTGTGGTCTAGTAATAACCGTAATAATAGCTCCTCAAAACTTAGAGTCCTAGACTGTTCCTGCACAAGCACATGCTAGTACCTTGTTGTGCAGGCTACAGTCTCATCACAGCCCAGTCCACCTCCTACTCACATCTCATATACTGGAGCTCCACCAGCCCCAATGCACTCTTTTCCACAGACGCTTTCACGTTTAAAAACTAATATGGATGCCATCTATGTACAAGATATATCTTCTGTATATATTTGGATGTATCATCCTCGATGTGACCTGGGGTCATCAGATGCTTTGGGTCTTTCAACATCGGTCACCCTCGCCCGGGTGATCCAGCCAAGTTAGATCAGTCCTCAACTTGGAACCCAATATCAACTCCCCACGGATAAGCCCTCTTCATCCAAAGCCACCTGGTGGCTTTTTCGGTGGCTTCGCTCACAGATCAAATGCACCTCCTCTTTGCTGACTCAGTAATGCCCAATCAGTTGAGGACTTTACAGTGACCATCCTGCAAAGCCTCAACAGTCCACCTCTGTGGTCTCAAAGTGTATCTTCCAGCATCTGTCCTGGCATTTGTCCACCAGTTCCTGGTACTTTATGCATTACCTCTCATTGGCTTCTTCACTATGCTCTTCCCAGGGCATGGTAAGTTCCAGCACAACCAGTTGTTTTGTCTCCTCCGAGCTGATGATAAGGTCTGGCCAGAGTGATTCCTATGATGTAGTGTGGAAACTTCAGCTGCTTGCCCAGATCGACATGCAGCTGCCAGTCAGAGGCTACGCAAAGGAGCCCCATCCCTGCTTCTGATTGTGGGTGAATTTTTTCTCAAGTGTTGAAAACTCCCTTCTTTATGGCATGGTGCTGTTTGCTAGTATTGCTGGCAGTGGCTATGCTCTGAGCAGCTGCCTTGCGCAATTGGTCATGGTGCCAATGATAGGGCAGGGAGGAGGATAGGAAGGTGTCTTGCTATTACCCCCAGACATGAAGGTTTGCTGGGCTTAGTAGGATACTGTAGACAGTTTGGACAAAGATCTAGATGTGATGAAACTGCCTGACCAGGTAATCCACCAGTACAGTATACTCACCTGACTTGTCCGCACTTCCTGCTGACTGAGCCCCTCCATTCCGCTCACATGCTCTTTCTGCACTGGCTGCATTGGTACGCATTAATGAGGCTTGATGTCGAAATGTCTATTTTTGGGGACTCTACCGCCATGTACCATCCTCTTCAAAACTATAAAGTTTCAACAGGGTTTGTTGTTCCTTAGTGTGCAAAAATGTTCTTTGTTAATGGCAAGAAAGAAGAAGGCTGATCATATCAGACTACTTGAGCGCGCGCACACACACATACACACACACACACACACACACATATATATATATATATATATGTATGTGTGTGTGTGTGTGTGTGTGTGTATATATATCAAATAGATGTCAAGATACAGGAACTATCTAGGGCGAGAACTGTGAGAAATGTATGGTTCTGGGAAAGAGTGTGTTTTTCATTATTATTGGCCTATCTCTTGGCTACTGTGTTGGCTAGACTTCCACACATGGGTGACAAACCCTCAACTGTCAACCGTCATTCTTTAAATGACTCTGCTTAAATGACAATTGTTGGCTTGCTCGTAACTTGACTGACCCTATTGTTCTCTCACTGCTTTTCCACACTCATTCTTCATTGACGGACGACAGTCTGCATTACAACAAGGAAGCCCTCTGAGGTAGAGATATCTGGGCTGTCTATAACTTCCTTATACGTATAGCTAACTTTGGTCAACACGGTCAAATATTTGCACGATTCTGATAACCTTGTATGTAAAATCTTTCTTTTTAATATGCATAGGAGTTCTGACTATGTATACATTTGTTCAAATGAATGGCATTTGAAAAGGCTGTGAGCATAAAGGCAGGTGATTCTTCTCATTTCCTATTCTTTCCTTTTTCTTTGTGCCCAACTTGTGATTGCTCATGATTACTTGTTAAGCGGCTTGCAACTGACATGTGCTTTTTTTTCTGGATTCACAGTGTTTATCGTCGATGGGTCAGTGGGTAGAGGTCACACCTAGGAGTCAGGCGCTATGGGTTCGTATCCCGCCGCGTAGCTCGGTGAATGTGAGGCTCTCGGTTATGAATGCAGTCGACTTGGCCACTCCTAATGTTTCTGCTATCTCTCTGGTGGAGGTTTTCTTTTAACGCAGCCTAAGGATGGCCTGTTTCACCTGCGTTGAGCTCCTTTGACTGTATGTTCTGGAGTCACGGCAACAGCTTCCAAATGAAAATACCACACCTGAAATCCACTCCAGGCCTTTCCCTGCTTAATTGATGGTGACATAATAAGGGAATAGCCCACACCAGCTCATGACACCGCTTTTGAGTCAACTGTCCAATTACTTTTGGTCCCTTGAAATGAGGAGACTATTTGTGAAAATTGCAGCAATTCCTAAACCCTTCCTCAGATTTTGATGTAAATACCCTCAAATCAGAGCTGAAAGTCGGCATTTCGATTATTTCGTTTCAAATCCATTGTGGTGGCATACAGGGCTGAAAATGTGATAAATTGTGTCTCTGTCCAAATATTTACCGACCTAACCTTATGATCAGTAGTCTAAGACTACAGAGGTGGTAATTAGATATTGCAGAGATGCTAAGGTTGCACTTGGGTTTGTGTGTGTGTTATTAATGTATATGGCCTGAAGAAAGAAGCTCTTTCTCAGTCTGCTGGTGTGTGTTCTGAGAGTCCTGTATCTCCTCCTTGAGGGCAGCAGGGAGAACAGGCGGTTGTGTGGATATGCTGAATCTTCCATGATCCACAGGGACTTCCTGGGGTACCAATGAGAGTAGTGTACAGCTCCTGGAGACTGGGCAGCTCACATCCAGTGATGTGATGGGCTGTGTGCACAACCCTACCCAGGGCCATGTGCTCCTTGCTGGTTCAGCTGCCATGCCAGGTAGAGGTTCCTGAGAATTTGGGGCCTCCGGGCAAATTTCTCCATGCATCTGAGGCTGAGCAGACACTTTACAGTCTGTTTAACAACAGTGGTGGTGTGGCCAGTCCATGTCAAGTCTTTTTAGTTGTTTTTTTCTAAAACTCCCAGATATTTGAAATTGTCCACCCGTGTGCTGTTGATGGTGACCTGAGAGGTAAGCCCCCCCCTCTCTCTCCTGTAACCCACGATGACCTCATTGGTCATTTGAAATGGTTCAACCACAAGAGGATGCAGGATATGCATGAGGGCTGTATGACAGTGGTGAGGTGCACAGTAGGAATGATGGATGGGGTCAAGGTGGAGCTGGATTGGCTCTGAGCCCTTCCGGTTTGTAATGGTGATGGACAGGTTGACAGAAGAGATCAGGCAGGAGTCTCCGTGGACTATGATGTACGCAGATGACGCTGTGATCTGTAGTGAGAGTAGGGAGCGGGCGGGGTTGATTCTGGAGGGGTGGAGGTACGCAATGGGACGCAATGGGGAGTGTGAAAGCGAGGTGAAGAGAGTGCCGACAGGGTGGAGAAGAGTGTCCGGGTGATTTGTGACAGAAGGGTACCAGTAAGAGTGAAAGGGAAGGTTTACGATATGGTGGTGAGTCAGCTATGTTGTCTGATTTGGAGACAGATGCAAGAGGTTTGAGATGGTCTGGACATGTGTGGAGGAGAGATACTGGTTATACTGGGAGAAGGATGCTGAATATGGAGCTGCCAGGCTAGAGGAGAAGAGGAAGACCAAAGAGGAGGTTTATGATGTGGTGATGGAGGACATGCAGGTGTCTGGTGAGACAGAGGAAGATGTAGAGGACAGGAAGAGATGGAGATGATGATCAGCAGTGATAACCCAGCAGAAAGGATTAGCATAGTATCCGTCGTTTTTCAGCAATGAGACATTGAAACGGTCGACATGTGATGATGCTGGTATGTCACATTATTTCTAGCATGTTTGTGTCATAGCTGTTGTATTTTAACAGTCATATGACCGACTTGGTCATTTTGTCTCTTTAGTCTAATAACAGCAGAGAGATGG
>OMLC01102644.1:6289-25398 GCA_900302585.1 Regalecus glesne | reverse complement strand
TGAATTCTCAAAGTGCTATAAAAACAATTTTATACAGTACAATGCAAAAACAATACAATGCAAAAAGTACAATTCAGAAACAATACAATGCAAAAAAAATAAAAATTAATAAAAATAAAATAAAAATGAAATAAAAATAAAATAAAAATAAAAGACACTGAATCCCCTAACTGCTTAGGACAATAGATGAAAATGAATCTAGTGGCTAAATCTGGCATATTTACATTCTAAATGCTCATTAATATGTACTGTCACTATAAAGGAGATCTATTTATTTATTTACCTATAATTGGGTAAATGAGCTTGTTCTTGTAGGGCACTTTTTTGGTCTAGTGATCGCTCAAAGGAATTTACAATGAATGCCTAAGGCATGAAGGCCTGGCTGTAATAAAAAAGGACCCAGTTTTATAACTGGGTCCTATTTACATGGCCATTTAAAGGGAAAATGAACAGTTAAAAGGGCAAAGAGAGTTTAGTGTTTTGTTAAAGTTCAGCTTGACTAAAACAAGATATATCAACTCCTGCTATGTTACAGAGGCCTTGAAATAACAAAAGAGAGCATAAACACATCCACATATCAACCAGAGCCAGACATATCAGTTACACGGATATAGAGTTTAGAGAGAGATGTCATGCATTGCTGCCACACACGGGAAAGAAAAAGACCTCTCCCTCAACATCCCCCCAACATTCTGTTTCCCTCACCTTTCAGCCTGAATTTGCCATGTCGATATCCATCTGTCATCAACTGCTTATCCAAATTTGGGTTGTAGAGGTAGTGGTTCCAGTAGGAGACCCCAAACTTTCCTTTCCTTGACCACATCGACCAGCTCTGATTACTGAGTCCTGAGCCATTCCCAGGCCAGTGTGAAGATATAATTCCACTACCTGGAGATGCTAAGGACCCTCCTGAGAAAAAAATATTTTTGTCATGGCCCAAACTTCATGAGCATTGGTGAGAGTAGGAGCAAAGACTGAGCTTTACATTTTGGCTCAGCTCTCTTTGTCACCATGGTTTGGTAAAGCTAACACAATACTGCTCCAGCAGCTCCGATTCTGTGATCCATCTCATGCTCCATCTTCCTCTAACTCAAGAAGAAGACCCTGAGATACTTGAGCTCCCTCACTTAGGATGAGAATTCATTGGATAGGATTGGATTCACCTGGATATGAATTCATATAGGGTCATTTGAGAGGCAACATTATTATGTTAATTAATGCATTTTGAGAATATATTTGTGATACATGAAAATAAAACAGTGTATGTTGGTAATCATGGTCTCTCCTATCTACAGGTGATCCTTACGCAGACCATGGTTGGAATGGTGCAGCAGGTGGTTTATTAATGTATTTGTTTTGCAAAAGAATTAGTCTTTGGTCTTATATAGTTTATTGATACTGTGATGGTATAAATCAATACTGAAATATATTTGCTTTTTTCCATTTCATGCTATTGAGTTTCATGTTCTCCGTCTCAAGTCTTGGGATGAATACATTTTAAACCTGCTTATTTACACTGCCACTTTTACACTGAATCGCATTTTCATGGCCGGTGCTTTTGTTTTTTCCTTCAGTGGATTGAGCCCATTTTCCAGAGGTCAGAAAACTCATTCTCTGTGAGTGATATGCATAGCTCCCACCATTTGATATGAGAACTACTGAATGGTCCCTTCCTTCAGCAAATGACCTCTCTCTTTGTTGAACCTAGAACATGGACATTACAATGAGAGTGGAACATCTGGTGGGGCTTGTGGTAGGTTCTTTTTAAGATACCATTTAGATTGCTCTCTAAAACAATATTACTTGGGCCATTGTAGCTCAGTGGTAGAGTGCACGCGTCAGGATGTGTCCATGGGGTGTCCAGCCTTAATCATCCATGCACCACTTGGTCTGTGTCCATCCCACATAGGGACTAATCGTGACACGTAAAGCTGACCTTTTCATATTACTCTCAAAAATGGAATTCATCCTCCGTAACAAAAAGTGAATTTGGGTGAATACAGATTGCTTTAAGCTGTCAATGGGATGAGATCATTGAAGGTCCCTGGTTTGCAAGTATATTGAGATCAAATCTCTGAGCCCCATCATAGATATCCTCACCTCGGATGATTTGGACAGCAATAAGGAAGAGGATGAAGTTTGAGTGTGCAGTTTTGTATAACCAAAATATGTCCTAAATAGAAAAAAATATATAAAGCAAAATGAAAAAGAGTAATAAGAAACAACAAAAATCCAATGGCAGTCATCCAAAATTCCTCAAACTAGAACATTTCAGCTCATTGAACATTTAAGATACATTAAGAGTGGCACCCTATACTTCCTCCACAGGCACCAACCCATTTCCTGTTGCTCCTGTTCTTCTTCCTGACTCATTCCTACCTGAATTTCTTTGCTGAGCTCCTGTGCTTTGGAGATCGCAATTTTTATGGAGATTGGTGGTCAGTGAGTCCCCTCGGTGTTGCAAACAGTTATTCTAGTTTGTGTGGAGTATGCCTAGTATAATTTTCAACATAGTTATCTGTCATTCATACAGGAATGCTACAACTCTTATAATCTTCTGGAAGAACTGGAATGCACCTTTTCAGAAATGGTGTCACAGGTAACTGGAATTGACGTTTCTACTACTGCAATCTGTAGTTTTACCTTCAAGTGCTCCTGTTAGGGGCCACCACAGCAGATCATCCATTTCTATCTCTTCTTGTCCTCTGCATCTTCCTCTGCCACACCAGTAACTTTGTAAATCCTCTCTCCCAACATCCATGAACCTCAATGGTCTTCCTCTATTCCTCTTGCACGGCAGCTATATATCGCCATATTAAGCATTTTCCCTCAATATACCCAGCATCTCTCTCCTCTGTACATGTCCAAACCATCTCAATCTTGCCTCTCTTGCTTTGTGTCCAAAATTTCCAGCCTGAGCTGTCCCTCTAATATACTCATTCCTAATCCTGTTCTTTGTCACTCCCAATGTAAATCTCACTATCTTCAACTCTGCCACCTCTAGGTACTGGAGTTGACTGGTGCTGATAAATTCCTCAAAATTTCCCTCTTTTTTGAGTCACAATATATTGCTGCCAAATATATTTTTTCAATATCTTACTCTCTAATTGTCTTTCATTCTCTTTTCCTCTTTTTGTGCTTACAAATATAAAGACATCTATACACAGTGCTAGTGGAGAAGAAGGTGTCTCCAATAAAAGCAGAGTTGTTGGTCTTCTTGTGGTCTGCTGTTCTATGTGAGGTACAGGTCCACAACCACAGTGTATGGATTAATGTCTGGATTAAAGTGTATATTGCATTAATGTGGAGTTTTTCGACCTCTATTCCTGCAGTACATGATCGCCATACCTCTACAAAGCTGTCGATTGTGGATCTTCCTCACAATGGGAATTGAGGTGAGAGCAGAATTTTAATGCCATCCATGTTCAGGACAACAAATCAAGATTTAGACCCCAAAGCAAAATATTCACTCCCTGTCAGAAAAGAGAAAATTACTCATACGGTATAATTTTAATTATAAATTAATTCAGATTACATTTCATTAAAAAACTTTGAGGTAAAATAGGTCAGGTACTTCATTCTCATCAAGACAAATTCAAACCGAACATGCATTGGATAGGTAGAATGTTTGAAATGAATGAAATGTTTCACAACACACAATTAGATTTTTTTAAATTTAATTTCAAAAAATGCCATAGTTATTTATGACCTGTTCCTTTCTCTCTCATCTCCACTTTGGGCTTATTATTAAGTATGGATCTTTCTCCATCTAGCTTCTGGTTGCCATATTCCTCAGACATCTTTTCTGTGGCAACTATGGCAATGGCTTAATGTGGCTGTGTCTACTTCTGGGGCCTCCTCTAACTGTGACTACCTACTTCCATGACCACTACATCAGCCTTCATCGTGACTATCAGGATCACTCATAATCCTCCCCAGCCAAAGCATCATCTCCACTTTGATCTCCATTCTGTTTTCCAGTGGCTTCAGTCAGTCAGTTAGTCTTAGTTTCATTAAGGAGTGACTCATTTAGGATTGTGTTACTGAAAAAAAAGTTCTGCACAACTAATGTTATACCTAGAGAATATGACTGAACTTACTCTCGAGATTCACCACTTTGATGTACATAAATCCTTGGTGATATCCACCTAGTTCAGCAATAGCTTACGAGAAATGAGCAGTTATTGTCGCTCCTTTGCATTACTGGAGATGATTTGATTTGGTAAAATCCCTCTGTAAAATATGCTTTGGGATCTATGTAATCCTAAGGCATTAGCCATTGACTTAGTTCCTTATTAAATACTAGACAATATTGGTATGGCTGATACTAATTGCATGTAATTGGAACTCTGCTTGGACAATGTCATAGACTGTTCTTTTAAAAAAAATCAGCCCATATTTTACATCTTTGTGTGATTAAAAAAAGTTTTACGGATGTGAGTCAGCCATAGTCACACAGCAGTTAAGATTACTGTTTTATGCACTGCTGTCTCAACATCTGGTGAAGGGGGTCCATATTACTCAAGATTACTGTAAATTGCATAGATTCATGAGGCAATATGCCAGCGGCTATCATACCACAAGACTGAATGATGTTGAAACAGTTAAGTTTGTAAAGTGTTCATAGGATGAATTGTTAGAAATACCCTCTCCAAATAGACTTCAAGCTGTTCACATGCTCTTAGCTGATTTCATAAAGACTCTCCCATGCAAGTATTTAGTATTGTGATATTATTTTATGTATCTCCAAACAGTTTTTGATATTGTTCACAATTCATGTTGAATATTAACAAAATGTCCTTGGTAGTACGATTGTGAGCATTTAAAGTTCACTGTGAAGAAGCTGTTTGTATTATTTTTAGCCTTTGGTATATTGTTTTCATGAAAGAAAGAACGAGATCACGGATACAAGCAGCTGAAATGGATTTTCTTAGGAGGGTGTCTGGTGTCTCCCTTAGAGATAGAGTGAAAAGTTCAGACATACGTGAGGGACTGGGAGTAGAGCCGCTGCTTCTCCAAAAAGAAAAGAGCCAGTTGAGGTGGTTCGGGCATCTGGTAAGGATGCCACCTGATCGCCTCCCAAATTAGTTTTTTCAGGCACATCCAGCTGGGAGGTGGCCACGGGGTAGACCCAGAACCAGATGGCGGGATCATATCTCCACACTGGCCTGGGAACATCTTTAGATCCCTTAATCAAAGTTAGTTGATGTTGAAAGGAAAACTTGGAGTTCCCAGCTGAAATCTGCTACCTCCGCGACTCGACACCGGACAAGCGGTAGACGATGGATGGATGATGGATAGATTGTTTTGCTGCACCATGTGATTATCTTTTCCTGATTGGACGTCGTTACCCATAACCCATCACGCTGCAGATGACTGGAAGTCACGTGATGCTGTCATTGAGGCGGAAATGAAAGTTAACTAGCAACACCAGCGGGCTATAGCTGAGAAAGGTACGGAGAAAAAAACCAATAAAACCTCATTTTTGGTGTCAGTATTTGTAACGTGATGAGGGACAACCACGTTGTTGCCAGTAACCCTTCGTGAAATGCCTGTTGTCTACATCTAGTTTTGTCATTATGTCATTTTTTATAAAACAAACCCCTAGAAAGTAGCTAGCTGGCTAGCTGTTAGCTTTAAATGGATAACGCGAAAATTCCTCTTTGATCTTACTCCAAGTTCTGTGCGCAGTATAGGATATTTCACCTACGGAGACAATGAAACCGCTTTAGCTAGATATCTTAGTTACTAGCTATTATCATCTCATGATATGCTTGGTAAGCAAGCTTGTTAAGTGGTTTATACAGGTTGTCAGGAGACGCTTGCTCTTTTTGTTGTGATAGTATACATCTGTGTCTGTGAGTGTGTATTTTTCTCCTGCTGCGCAATGACCAATACGTGTTGTTCGTCAGGTTAATGCAATAGTCGTTCGCTTGGGTCTAATTCAGGGCAGGTTTTCCATATGTGAGTTCGTCTTGACTGGTTTCAGGCACTAATTGAGATACCGCTAACAGCAGTCACCTTGATAGTACTGCAGGTACTGTGGCATCGTGTTTATGTTTGTGGAAGGCCTTGTTTTCTGGATTCTTACCTTGCTTATACAACACGTATACACTCGATTCAAAATGTAATTGTTGGCAAAACCTCCCAAAAGCCATACTATACGTTTTTCTACTGTCCTTGATTATTGTATGCTCTCTGTGATGCATTGAATTGGCTGCATCACCGACTTTGCTCAAGGTGATGCAGCCAATTCACTTCATTAAATGAAATATGTCTCTTGTTAAACCTATTGGAATACAACTTGACATGGTTTTAAATATTGCCATTAATCAGTATCATCCGTGGTCTAGTTTGGATGGCATTTCGTTCTCTAAGTTTTTCTTTGATGGTGTAATATTGAAAATATTTATTTGTTGACAGTATTTCAGAATATTTGCAATGTATATAAAATTTCACCTCTTTCTGTTTATATGTCTGTCACTGTCTCTGTATATTTTTGGTTGAACTAATTTATGCATATACCCATACATATATGTTCATGTGATTATGCTTAAGAGCTGCGATGTCATGGCAGCTGCCAGTGTGACCAGACCTGGCAATGCCCAGACAACTGAGAAGTCACAGTTAACCTTGAAAGGTAAATCTTTTAACTGCTATTTTGTCATTCAGCTCTTAACAGGGATCCATCAATGATGATACTGATGCTTTACATTATTCTGATATCAGGAAAACAGACTTATTAGCCTAAACTGCAACCAAAGCAGTGAATTTAATATTTTAGAAATTGAAACAAAGTGACAATAATGTTTTACTTAAATACACAAAATGGTCCAGTTTTACTTATCTTAAATCCCTATGGTACATAATGCCACATAATACCTAACACTAGGAATGTCTGATTTTCGTTTTTGCATAAGGAGATGAACCAAACCAAAAATAATTTTTCGATGAAAGGGAAAATTTGCTCATTTTATTACCCACACTGAAAGTTACATTTTTGGGAGTCTATTGACATTTGTGTTTTGATATAGGTATATTCAGTTTTAATCTCTCAATTTTACATATGTACGTTCCCCCTCTACTATTCATGAACAAAATGCAGGATTTTGTAGGTAGTCATTCATCAGCCAACTGATTTATTACGAGGCAACATGAAGTAGACCTGAATTTCAGGAGTGTTGGTGGACATCAGCCCTGATTTATGATACACATACAAAAGCAAATCTCTAATATTTTTTTTATTTCTTGATTATTAGCACTGTTCACCCTGTTTTTGTTTGACTGACATGATTTGGGTTTTTTCACCAAAGATGGAGGGATGATATATTTAACCTTTAGATACTACATCTCACTAGTTAATTCCCTTTACAACTCTTCCCTATTTTGAAACAAGTGGCCAGTTTGACCACTGAGATCATGTATTTACCATATGTGGAACTTAGCATAATTGCTAAAACATTTTTAGACTTATCTCACATTAATATTCTATCAATTGTAGTATTTGCATAATTCCTTGGATTCTTTAAACTTGGTTTACATAAGGCTGGGCTTGCCATTCAAGCTGGCTAATGTCGATATAATCAGTAGCAACAAAGATCTCACCCGTTTGTTCAGTAGCTGCCTCTTTGGATTTTTAAAGATCTTGTCAGCTTGGTGCCCCTTGACTGGCAAGTTCACCTGTAGGTTCTTGTCTGTAATCCAACTCTGTCTGCATCATAACTTGAATCTCAGGTGGTTCCTGTGATCAGCCATTTTACTTGTGGTTTGCTCCTACTTGCATACAAGTTTAAGGTAGTCCTTGCCAAAATGAATCAAAATGTCTTGATGCAATCTCAATAATACAGGTAAGGTGATTCACTTGCCTGAACATGTATCGATACATATTCAGTTAGGTTTCCTTTTACAGTGCGCTATCTGGACATTTAAATAGTCTTGTAGAACTGTAAATACTTTCTGGTGTTATATTGTCTATGACAAAAATCACCTACATGTTAATTAATGGATAGGCTCTGGGTTCTGGGTTCCCTTTCATGGATCCCAGACCCATTGAAGTATTGTTAAGCATCATTTAAAATCCTACAGATAAATACTTTACTCATCTCTACAGTATTGAGACCTTTCCATTTTGCTGAACCTTCTGGCTAGGCTTCCATCACAATCCAGTTTAGCAATAGTTTAAGGCTTCTAAAACCATAATATAGACCCATGTCCGTTAAAAAAAATCATTGTTGCCTCATAGCAAGAAGGTCCTAGGTTTGAACCCCATGCCATCCCACGTACTTTCTGTGTAGAGTTTGGATGATCTCTCTGTGTTGGTGGGGGGTTCCTCTGGGTACTTCG
The DNA here is from genome assembly GCA_900302585.1 of Regalecus glesne. Taxonomy (NCBI): domain Eukaryota; kingdom Metazoa; phylum Chordata; class Actinopteri; order Lampriformes; family Regalecidae; genus Regalecus; species Regalecus glesne. The sequence goes on along the minus strand of OMLC01102644.1, from coordinate 17,055 downwards.
AATTCAATCCACTATCAAAAAGACATACTTGTTAGGGTTCATACTCTTGCCTGTGCCTCTGAGCAAAAAAAAGAACTGGAGTTGGTCTATGGGGTTTGCTGCCACTCACTGTTCCTATACAATAGAATGGGTTGAATGCAGAAAACAAAATTCATTGTAGATGTCAGTGACAAAATAAGGTGACTTTAATTTCATTTTTAATTTTAATTTCATACCAGGGAGCATACTGGAGAGAAAAAAGTCATGAACCTTTCTATTATCAAGAACTAGAAGGACTTTCTTTAACTTGTAATAGGGGGCACCATAGCTTGGGGCATAGTGCAGTCGTCTAGAAATTGAGGATTTGATGGTTCGATCCCCGGCCCCTTCAGAAAGAGTGTTGAGGTGTCCTTGAGCAAGGCACTGAACTCCTAACTGCTCCCCGAATGCTGCAGCTGCTCCTTTATAATAGGATGGGTTAAATGCAGAGAACAAATTCTACCAACCTTGGTCAGTGGAAAATAAAATAATTCTAGTCTAATATACCTTGCTGTTGAGTTCCACAAATTGCGTATCTCCATTTCATTCTTAATCATACTGTGTTTGCTTTCTTCCACTTTTCTGTCACTTTTGTTCAACTTCCAGAGAATTACTTCAGATGAATCATTTTTTAGCTCAACTGATGTTTATGAATTCAAAGATGGTACACTGTTTTTATTGCATAATTAACTGTTTATGTTTCATTGGTGATGGCAACGGTCAAACATTTTGATTTTCCTTGTAACTCTTTATTCATTCTTTGATGAATTAGAGCCAGAGGTAGACAACAATAGCTTGTGTGATTCAAGCTGAGTTAAAAGACAAGTCTGCATATGTATGACTTCCACATGCTATAACAGGATTCTCGGGATGCCCACAAGAGCCTACAGCCGCTAAGCCTGTTGATTATAACTTTTAAGTTTTACCCCATATACACTTTCTTACAATGACATTATTTGCTCAAATGTTTGCTTTCATAGCAGATTTATTTTGCTGTAATATTGAGTTTTCATAATTACTGTGTAGTCACAATCATAGATATGGCCTAATAAAATCCAAGATAAAGTCACAGAAAGTTCCATCAGCTCATCTGGACGCAATATTTATCAAGATGAATTGATTCAACTTTCTGCAATTTTCTTACCTGGATTATTGAGCATACATAAAGACACTCCAAGATAAAGTGTGATCTTGGATGATAAAGTGTTTCTCCTACCTCAGCTAGAGGGCGATGTTTACATTTGTCTCTTTCCTTGTCCCACCACCTTTACATAAAAGTGTTGACTCTATAATGTGGTGTCAAAGCAATGCCCAGTGAAAAATCTCATCTATAAAAATTGATATTCATAAGATTCTATAAGGCTGATTAATGAAGGGCAGTAAGTGGAAGTCTGTGCTCCCTTACTCTGTAACCTGCCTTTGCTTGATCTAATGAGAGGTCCGTTTTAGTGTCACAATTAGTCCACATGTTATGGGGGTGGACACGCAATTACAGTCCCTTCCAAAACTATTGGAACAGCGAGGCCAATTCATTTACTTTTGCTGTACAATGACAACATTTGGGTTTGACATCAAAAGATGAATACGAGACGAGAGATCAGCATTTCAGCTTTTATTTGAGATGGGTTCAAACCCACTGTCTCAAACTCATCAGTTCCCAAAGTGCACACTCTACCACTGAGCTACCGTGCCCCCCCCTTACTTGATCAAATGTGAGGTCAAAAAGAGAAAAAAAAATCTCTGCTTTTCCTCTACCATAAAATCTGTTCTGTTCAACCCTTAGTCTGTCTTGGCTGCAATACTTTCATGTGTTATTTTATATCATTAGCCTATATCTTGTATTAATCCGTGGGACTGTCGGTGCACATTTTATTTCCATTCTTTAATATCCGTTTCTGCTCATCTTTTTTTGTGTTTGTGTCTCTTGTGCCCAGTGGTCTCGGCCAAGCCCCAATCCCCCAAGTTACCTAACCGCCAGTCGAGGCTCAGCTCCTTTGTTGAGGTGACAGCCGACGGCTTGACCAGTGAAACCAAAAAAACAGGCAAACGCAGCGGACACCTGGAGCTCCAATGGAATGAGGACCTCACCCTGTGAGAGTACCTTCCCTCAAACATGCAAACACTTACTAGAAAAAGGCACAGTTTTATTTTTCATGTTTTTGCTATGAACCACAACAAGAAGCAAATTCTTCTGCTATGACAGAAATCCCTTGATGAACAGGCTAAGCTTAAGTTATATTATTTGGTTAAACAATTTATGCATATTAGGTACTTTGCTTGTAGTAACAGTGTGTGGTGCGCTGGTAACGACAATAGGTATACTTTTCAATGATATTAATGGACTTGTATTCTTGTTGTGGTTTGTATAAGAGATTGTTGTATTATAAAGTGATGGTAGTCTTACATTTAATGTTGATGTCATGTCTTGGACTATCACAATGATTTTTCTGTGTATGATAGTGGCTGCATGTTGGTGCTGATGTAGTGCTTTTCCTGGCATGAATGAAGTACACTGAAAGTCATTTTGAGTAAAGTACAATTGATACATTATAGTTAGCATCATAGCTCAGAAGGTAGGGCGATCATTTGATGATCAGAGGATTGGTGGTTCAATCCCCTGGGGAGGGCATTTCGGGTGTCCAAGAGCAGGAGACTAAACCCCTACCTGCTCAAGTCCTGCGACGGAATGGCAACCTGTCCAGTTTTTTTTCTTGCCTTTGCCCAATGAGCACTGGGATAGGCTCCAACATTATATCGTGACCTGGGTTCGGATAAGTGTTTGATGATGGATGGATATTTTATGTTCATACTTTTTATTTTAAATTGTATTTATACTGAATGAATGAATGGGATTATTCATCAATGATGTGTGTTTTGCTCTGCGACACCCAGAAATGTTACACCTCAGAGTCGTCTGGATTTGAAACTCTGGACCTGCCATACTCTGAGGAAGGAGCTCCTGGGCAGTGCCACCATTGACCTAATGGACACATTGCGAACATACAATGGCAAGAGTAAGGATGCACAACTACACCTACTGTTGAAAAGTATAACAACATGATCAAGATACTAAATTATAAAACTAGTAATATGCATCCATATACATTTATGATGGTATAGGAGGATTGAAAAAGACTATTGTGTCCTCATGGCTTGAAGTGACTGATGCTATGAGGATGTTCATTGTCCCCGTTTAATTCATGAATATCAACAACTGATTGCCATCCATGTATTCTATGCCTTCTTGTCAAGTAGCTTATAGAGTCAATATATATCTAAAGGATATAAGCATCCCCTCGGTGTTAATTTTGTATAAACTCGTAACTGTTCGAACTAAATAACTTTATGAACATCCCATTGGTGCTCATTTGTACAAGCTCCTTAATTGTTCAAATTAAATAACTTTGGTAAATTGTTTGTTGGGGGTCTAATATTATTTCAGACATTTAATGGACAAATCCACAGGGCAAAGATTCCATTTATTAAGGTGGTTTGTTTATTGACATGCTCTGGTTTGTCCTCTTATTTTAAAGAAAATTGTAAGATTGTCTAAAAAAAGATGGATTAACAAATCAACATAAGCAACTTTTATTATGTGTAGAGCTATAGAAAAGATTGTTTGACTCCGAGGAAATGGCCTGCAAAGGAAAATATGGCTAGCTTGTTCCGTAACAAATCAGTTGACCAATGTTGTCTTTCGTTTTTCACAGCCCTTTATTCTTTTGTGAAGGAGAAAAACAAGTTGTACTTGAGAATATTACACTTGGATGTAATGTCTTCTCACTCTTGATTACATGTTGATATGTAATCGAAAACCATTTTTTTATATTCAGTCTGCCAACTTTTTTGCGTGTTAATCCACATTGAAATATTTTGATTCAGAAATCACTTCCATAGCTATGCAGTTAAAATCCATCAACATTAAAAATTGTACTGAAATAATACTGAATTTTTTCCTTGCATTTTTATCTGAAAGTATTAAGAGGATAACAGTGCAGATGCAAATACAAATGCAGGCAGCTTCCCCATCAAATAAATTGACCTCAAATTGTCAGCTCTTTTTTCAGTTAGATTTTCAACTTCTTTTTCATAATTTCCTTTGTCTCTCATCATTGCTTCTTTTTCTCCATTTCTCTCTTACCCTTCCTGTACTATTCTCCTTGCTTTCACCTTTCCCACCACTCTCACCTCTTTGTATTCTTTTTCTCCCCTCTCTCCAAACCATCTATTCTCTCTATCACTTACTCCCTTACCATCCCTTACATCTACTCTATTTTTTCTCCCACCCCCACCGCCACCTCTCAAGTGGAGAACGTGCAGCTGAGTCTGGTGCTGCAGACAGAGAACAAAGGCTCAGTTGTAGCAGGAGGCGAGCTCAACGTCTGTCTGGACGGCTTGGATGTTGATCTGGGCTCACTGCCCAATGGCAGCACGGCAACAGACAGTGAGTCCCGCCTTTACCTTACACATGTGCGGACACATGCACACACATGAACAAACATGCACAAACACAGACAGCTATGGTGCAAATAAGATATACACATACAGAGAGATAAGAGAAAGCTGCGCTTAAAAGGATACATACATAATGGTACAGATGTATGCATATGGGTAGAAAAGTGTGCATGCACGTACCCACAAATAGACAGATTGTTTCACACAGACCGACTGTTTCCAACGGGAATCTAGATGGCTTATGAACACAACATGCACCACAAAGTAGGTGATTTCTCATTCTCTCACTCTTTCCTTTCCTTGCTCTCCTAAATCTTTTTAATACTTTCAACAACTACATACTCACACACACAAACAGCAATTTTTACAGTAACATGTTTGTGTGGACAAATGTACTTTTTTCAGCTTCTCCCCCTGGCAAATAATGTGGGTCTCATTTGGAAAAAGCCAAAGAGGTTCTATATTCTCTGAATTGCTGCTAATACCCAGCTGGTGTCCATCCTATGAGAGCCAATTTGTGACCACGTCTTCTTAACTTCACACTCAGACCCTGTATAGCTTTAAATTGGTCCTCATTAACTTCAGGGTGACACTGTGAATCTTGTGTTTCTATATGATTAGCTACTTTGGTCATTTGTACTGGAACTTCCCCTTTCTGTGTTGCCTTTAGTATTTACAAACCCAGACTTTACACTGTAGCATGAAAGTAAACAGAGGACTGGTTGTCCTCAGTTTGTACAGTTTACTCAGTTTTTAAAAAATGAAACAAGGTAACAAGCCAAACGGTTTTGCACAAAACTAACACTACATATTAATGTGTTTTCCTTTGACCAGTATTGAAAAATTGTTAATATAAATATTAGTTAGCAAGCACAGGTGGGCACTTTATTTCTTGTTTAACTCCTGAAAGATAGGCTTTTTTTCAGAACAGTATAATTGCCTAGTGTTGAGTAGAATGACATATTCAATAACTGGATAGTATATTGACATTTGGCCATCAATAGCTTCTCTTTCTAAGCAGTTCCTGTACATCTCGCTTTCCTCTATGGCTTGGAGGTTAATATTCAGTCAGTTGGTTTTAACTGATGCTCATTGACCAGATTTTTATAGGCTTGGCCAGAGCCTCCTGGTCCATGCATCTCTCCCCTATGTATGAGGAAACACACAAGTCTTTTCACAGAGCGCCATACAGAGCACACAGTGTGCTCCCCTGAATGAATGCAGGACCAGTAGTTGAGGGTAAGGCCTGCCACAGCATATGCTGCATAAATGTGTCTCTTTGTCAGTGTTTATATGTGAAGAGGGATGAGGGAGGGTCTGTAAGTCTATGTGTCCATACACATTTCTTTTCTGCTATTAATGTATGTGTGTGTATATGTGTGCTCATTATTATTGCATGTGCCGGTTGACTGGTCTTTGTGTGTTGCTTGTATGGCTGTGCGTATATACTGTAGTAGTCACTATTGTTGCACTGGCCAAAGGTTAACATTTTGCATGAATAGAGTTTTGCCCTCCCCTGTCATTACTGGGGGCTGTTTGGTATTCAAAAACAATACTTCACACATGTGCAGGCCACCCCATACCTGGACACAGACACACACATACTCACATAATCGCAAACATCAGGAGTAGGTTTGTGTAATTTGTTTCTGGGAATTGTGTAATTTACTTTCATTGCCTGCAGTTCTTCAGTACAATTGGTTCCTGTGATCTTGAACTGGGGCGATTGAGGTAGATAAAATGATGGGGTTTACTCTATGGACAAGTGGAGACCAAGTTAACAGGTCAAGGAGGGAGCTGCGGATGTGGAACAGTGCATGAAGTAATAGTCAATGGGGCAGAGTGCATTATAGGTATTTTTCTAGGGCGACATGGTTCAGTGGGTAGAGCGGTCATCTGGCAATAGAAAGGTTACAGGTTTGATCGCCAGTGCTGCACAAAGCATGTCCAGGAGTCCTTGAGCAAGGCATCGAGTGCCATATGTTGGAAGCTCATTGCTCCTACACAATAGGATGGGTTAAAATGCAGATAAATCCAAATTTTCCCTTTTGCGGGACTGGTAATAGAATCTATTTATTTATTTATTCATGTGTCTATGTGCTTGTGTGCAGTTGGGGATGGATGTAAGACAATGTTTGAATTGTGGCTTTAGATGGCTATGTGTATGTGTCTCACAACCTTTTGTGCAAATACATCTATTGCTGTCGGAGTTCTTTGTTTTTTTTTTAATGTATGGGAGGTCCGTTTTACATGTCACAATTAGTCCCCATGTTGTGGAGGTAAGTGTTCATATATGCAAATGCAATACTTTCTATAGTGTGTGTGTGTGGTTGTGCGTGTGTGTGTGCATGCGTGCGTGCATGCGCACGTGTGTGCGTGCGTCCATACACGTGCATGTCTACACATGCACTCTGGCAAGAGATGAGTGCATGAAGTGTATAAATAAAGGTAGGAGTGTGTTGCCTGCCATCGGTGTTAAGGCCCTCTGTGTTCTCTCTAAACGCACCTCTGTTAGTTTGGAGGTTACACTCACTTCCCCTGGCAGCTTTTCTGACACACATGCACGCACACACGCGCACACATAACCTCATAAACAAACCTTGTATTGAAAGGCAGAGAAAAAGAGAAGCCAGAGCTGAAAGACTATTACTCTGTGTGAATATAGACAACCACACCTTTTTCATGTTAGTCCTACACACGCCAACACACATATACCTCTTCCACACACACACTCTCACCACAAAAGAGGAATCTACACAGACCTTGCACACATCAACACATATACACCTCTTTTACATAAGCTCACACAACAAAAAATAATCTACATGCTTTACATCACAGATGTACTGTTGACAAATAGGTAATGTGTATGAGAAATAACAGGCCCTGATGTTTTGAGAGTTTTTTAATAAATTTATTTCAGTTTGTTAATACTTTAAGTTGTATGAAAGATGTCTTGTTCTCTGCTTTTCTTAAATTATCTCCTTATTTTGTCTTTTTTTCTCTGTCACATCCCTCAAATTTCCACCTCATGAAATGCATGAAGGGGAAGTGAAAATACTCGTGAGCAGCAGACTTTTGACATCTACTTTTTAATGCTTTGGATTTTGCTTTTTTCCACCCCAGCATTTAGACATACACATGAATTTGTTGATGTAACATGGATCTCTATTTGTGGCAGAATATAAAATGCACACACAGACCCTCCCAAAGATACACACAATAAATTTACATGCACACATAAGAGAAAATACAAACGCAGATAGACACATGTTGATAAATCAATAAATCTGTAAATGCATACAAACAGGCTCTGCAAACCTACACACAATGACATACAGTTGCAAACACCACCCCTACCCCCTCATGTGCACAGACACACAAGTAAACATACATGAGTACGCTGACAACTGAACAGTAGTTGGACTTATGTCATGGGGTTGGGGGTAAGGGGGCTAAACTGGGATAGGCTATGACACAATGGTTTCTCCTCACAGCCACTGTTTATTTTTCTGTCCATTGGGCTTGCTCACAAGCAGCCCTTTCATAGCACCGAAACAGGACTGTGTGTGTGTGTAGGGGGGGTTACCTGTTTGCTTTACCTTAGATAGGATTTATATGTAAACATGGAAGCTGATTGAGGTTGTCATAGTACAGATATGAGTGTGTATCACACAGGAAATGTTTTCAGCCAGTACAGTCAGCTTCTTATATGTATGTATGTATGTATGTTTGTGAGACGTGGCGAGAGAGAGTGAATGATAATGAAAAGCATGTTCTAGGACTGTGGTTTCAGACACAGTTGGGAATGGGCATACAGTCACACATTCCCTCACACCCACTAAGACCACATACCATTGGAGGCACATACACACACACACAGACCCAACACAGACCATGTACTATATGCGGGGATGAATGGTCTCTATTAAACCACCAACGACACTTTGATTGCCACATGAATTTCAAGTCTGTATGGCTTTCATTATTAATACTTTCTCAGGAAAAAGCCTTGCACATTACTGTGTGCATTTCCCAGTTTTCCCACAAATGTGTATAAGACTTGTTAATTCTCCAATAGAATTTTGGTGTAATGCTTTTACTCTAAAATTAAATTCAAAGGAAGGGAAATGTTTGTTGCCTTGTTTGCCAAAGAATTACAGAAGGTTTTTTTTATATAATTTTCCCCTAATGGGAAAAAAACAGGATGATTTCTTATTTAAGAGTAGGTTGAAATCTAATCGTAAAAATAAATTCAAGCTGTAGTTGTGTTCATTTGTGAGTGTTGTCTTCATGAAAATATCCCTAAAAATGTTCAATAATTACTCTGTAAAGCAACCACTATAAAGGTTGGGAGTTGCTTTTCAGAATAACATATTCAGAATGTTTCGTATTATTGCAAGATGCACCAGATAAACATGTCCAACTGCTGGCGTATTCTGCCTGTCATTTTTATTCTCCTTTTATACACTCACTCATTTGTTTACTCGTTCTATTCTCATTCCTTTACTTTTTGGGCCCCTTTTCATTCAATCTCCTTTTCCAACTATCCCAATCTCCCTTTTTCTTTTTTCGTTTTTTGTGTGTGTGTTTCCATCTCCTTCTTTCACTTTTTTGATCACACCCGTTTGTTCATGTTCGCAGTATATGTTACTGATTTTGTACTTATCCTTCTTCCAGAGATGCTGCCATCAGACAGACCCAACCTGAGGAGGACGCAGAGTGAGGAGACTCCTACCACAATTGGGCCCCGCAGCAGGTCAACACACACACACACACACACACACACACACACACACTCAGGACTTATACACATAGTCCCTAAGTAGCCTCTGATACTCAGATAAAGTCCTTTGGGAGCTGTGGTCACCACAAAGATAAAACACAGATGATGTCATGAGAGAGGTGATAAGACGTCGACTATAGAAAATCTTAAAATTAGACTACAGTCTGTTCTGGAATGGATGTCATAACAATAGAATCTGGTTTGCTTCAACTGCAGGGGTAGGTTGTTGTTGATAGAGTATTTTGTGTATTTTTTCTGTAAGTATTTTTTATGCGGTTGTGGAGAGTAGATTATACTAGATCAAAGTTTAGAATGCGCGTTGATTCTGGAATCTAATCCCAACATTCCATAAATTTCCCGTATTAGACTGATTGTATCTCTTCAAAATATAGAAAAAGGAGTCAAATTGAAACCAAATGATGGATGCTATTTAATTTCCTTAAGACTTATTTTATTTGAAAATCCATGGTTTTAGAGTAGTTTGATAATGATAATGATAATGATAATTCCTTGTAATGCCACTATCCAAACATTCAGCTAATCTCTGTTTTCTGTCCCTCTCCCCCAAAAGATTTTTAGATAAACAGATTTGTCCTTCATACCATATTGTGAAAGGAAGCTGAAATGGTAATAATATTGCTTAAGACTGATGGTAGATTTTAGACCACTAATAAACACACATAGGTAACTTGGTTTGTAACTTGGAGGTGGCATAGCTCAGTGGGTAGAGCGGTCGTCTGGCAATCAGAAGGTTGCAGGATCGATCCCCGGTCCTGCATATACAGCATGTCGAGGTGTCCTTGAGCAAGACACTTAACCCCTAACTGCTCGCCCGAGCGCCATAAGTTGGCAGCTCACTGCTCATATATGATAGGTTGGGTCAAAAATGCAGAGAAATCCAAATTTCCCCTTGCGGGACTGATAAGGGAATAATTATTATTATCGTTGTTATTATTATTATTATTATTATTATTATTATTTTTATATTAAAGTTATCATTGATAATAATGATAATATTTTTCTTCAAACTACGGTTTCTCAGGTCTTCATAGACAATAAAATGGAAGCATAGTAAACATTAGCTATTGTTGAAAGTTAGATTATAACATGTTTAGCCATGCATATAGAAAATTCATGGCTCAATAGCTGACTGAAGCACTTATGCAGAGAACAGTCATGTTATTCTCTCTGAGTGTGGTTGTAGAAACTGGCCTCACTCACAAGAATGCTAGTGTGATAATAAATACCGCGCTGGACAAGATCTGTTTCAAAGCATTTCAGTGGGTTGCATAGGTCAGATGGCATTTCCCTGTAAACATCATAGGGGGACATTACCATGGTTCACTTAAGATCCAGACCCTGCTGCTATGGAATACCATTCAACATATCCATGTGTTTGTGTCTATAAAGTAGAAATAAAGAGTCAGAGAGATAGTCTGAGAGGTAGAAGGGTGCTCTGACAGAGTTGCATTTTGCAGTCTCCCATGACAAGAGGCAAGCCCCCCCC
>OMLC01102640.1:0-21714 GCA_900302585.1 Regalecus glesne | reverse complement strand
AAACTGCTGAAGTTTTTTTAAAGGGAGTTATTCCTTATCCAATCCGAGGGTCTATGGACAGGCAGTTTTGTTAGTATGAAGTCCACTGGAGCAAATTAAGTTAATTTTAGATAATGGGCTATACAAATAAAATTGACTTGAGTTGAATATGGAGCTCCTGGTCAAGAGGAAAAGAGGATGTGGTGAAGGAGACTATGGCTGGTGTGACAGAGAAAGATAGAGAGGACAGGAAGAGACTGAGATTGATGATCCACTGTGGTGACCCCTAATGGGAGAAGCCAAACATGGTTAGCCAAAAGTTATATATATGTATGTGTGTGCGTGTCCGTGTGTGTGTGTATGTATATGGCTAAACAGCAAAATTTCTGGCCAGGATGGAAGGAACACGTAGCCTGTAAAGGCCAAATAACCTTTTAAAAAATCGGTCTTATAAGGAAAAGCAACGGATGGCAGAGAGTGTAAACACAAGCAACATACTAATATTATACGTAAATAAACTGTTTGTTTTACCAAAAGGGATGAGGAGGCCATGAGGGTAAACTCCATAGCTGAAAATCTCCAGGCGAATAATGTTTATGACCTATGGAAAGAAGTTAAGATAATAAAATGCCCTTTCCACCCTATATTGATTGGATTACTGGCCCTGAAAACACTGCTGAATCATAGCGAGAACACTAAAGACATCTTGTTAATGAGGTCTTGTTAATGCCAGTAACTAAGGAGAAAACCAGTAATATATTCAGCAAAGAAAATTATGGGCTAATTGATTTTTTTAACATGCTTCCCAAAGTATTAGCCTGAATTAGTTTGGATAGAAGTGGCATAGCTTAGTGGGTAGTGTGGTCGTCTGGCAATCGGAAGGTTATAGGATTGATCCCTGATCCTGCACATAGCATGTTGAGGTGTCCTTGAACAAGTCACTGAGCCCCTAACTGCCCACTTGACATATGTCGCTCTGGATATGAGCGTCTGCTAAATACCTGTAATGGATAGGCTTCAAGAATACATATCAGCTATGATTGTCTTTTGCTGCTCCCGATAGGGGTCACCACAGCAGACAGTCAATCTCCTTCTCTATCAGTCCTGTGCTTCTTCCTCTGTTGCACCAGCCACCTGCATGTCCTCTCTCACCACATCCATAAACCTTCATTCCTTCTCTTTTTCTCTTGCCTTGAAGCTCAATATTTCGCATCCTTCTCCCAATATACCCACCATCCCTCCTTCATACATGTATGAGCCATCTCAGCGGTAAATGGTAAATGGATTTGTTTTTATATAATGCTTTTCTAAGGGGCAGTATGGCTCAGTGGGTAGAGGGGTCGCCTGGCGATCGGAAAGTTGCTGGTTCGATCCCCGGTCCTGCAGAGAAGCGTGTCAAGGTGTCCTTGAGCCAGACACTGTTCCCCTAACTGCTTTGCCCTGTGATAGACTGGCGACCTATACAGAGTTTACCCCGCCTCGCGCCCAATGAGAACGGAGATAGGCTCCAGTTCCCCTGCGACCCGATTTTGGATAAGCGATTGACAATGGATGGATGGATGGATAATGCTTTTCTAGTCTAATGACCACTCGAAGCGCGTAACAATGAATGCCTAATATTTTCTGAGCTATAAAATGCCTGACTCCACGGCATATGTTCTACCCACTGAGCCATTGCATCTCAATCTTGCCTCTCTTTCTTGGTCTCCAAACCTTCCAACCTGAACTGTCCTTATAAGATAATTGTCCCTACGCCTGTCCTTCTTTGTGACTCCCAATGAAAATCTGGTGTTTTAAACTCTGCTACCTCCAGGTCCACCTCCTCTCTTTTTGTCAGTACTAATGTCTCAAAACCATACAACATGGTTTCACTACCATCTTGTCAACCTTCCCTTTCACTTTGTTTGAACCCTTCAATCACAAATTCACCCTGACATACTTCTCAACTATTCCACTGTGCCAGCATTCTCCTCTTCCCCCACTTCTCACCAATTTAAACAGTTGACTCCAAGAATTCATACTCAATCATCGGCCTTACTTCTGTGCCTTGCACCCACACCATTCTACGGTCTCCCCTCTCATTCAAGCATATGTATCCATCTTGCTCCGTCTAAAAATATATCCACCTCTTCAGACTTAAATCAACCCATTCTCTATTCTTGCTTGTCCATAAACATTATAGGCCACGGAGATTCCTGCCTGATTTCAGTTGTCAACGTGTCCATCACCATTGCTAACTGGAAAGGGCTCAGAGCCAATCCTTGATGTAACCCCACCTCTGCAATGAACCCATCCATCAATCCTACCTAATGCCTCACCCATGTCACACTGATCCTCATACATAACTTACAATACACATTTACAGACTTCACTGCTGCTCCTGACTTCCTAGTATAGTGCCACACTTCCTTTCTTGGCATCCTGTTATACACTCTCTTTAAATCTACAGACACAACGTGTAAAATTGGTAAGTATAGAGAGCATAAAACTCAAGTTGTTATGTGTTTTCTCAACGAATCAATAGCTTTTGACTGAGTTCAATATGGAAAGAAGATATTTAAAATAACCATCATTACCGAAACAGAGCTACAATGCTCATTGCCACTGAATGTGCAGTTGATCACCCAACTTGCATATGAACCCAGCCTATTGTTTTGTGGCATCAATGTACTGTTTATAAGGGGGGAATGTTTCTATTCAGCTTAGACTGAAGAAGTCACCTGGTGAGAAATGAAACGTTTCCAAATAAACTTCTGATTCAGTTGAACTCATTCACCTCTTTTTTGTGAACACATTACAATATGTCATTAAAGAAAGTAACCATGGTAAGTGAACGGAAGGTAAGTGAACGGAAAAGGCTCTGCTCCATTCTCCTCCGACAGCTAAACACTGCGCTTTCCCCACAAGACCGTGATGTGTGAAACAGCGAGAGCTTGTTGTCATGTGACTCGGAGGACCCGCATGCTATGGCTTCCTCCTTCCTGCTGACATTCTAGAGGGGTAAAAGTGACTGACCCAGCAGTGGGCAGCTTGGGGAATTTGGGTAGGGAAAAATGGGGATAAAATAATTAATTAAAAAAGAAAGGCAATCATCCAAGCCTAAATGTTGAAGAATATCCTGCATCAATAGAAGACTTTCATTCCTGACATCAAACAATTCTATCTTCAATGAAGCAGCCCCACCTGTACCAGGAAAGCCTTGCAAAATAGCAGCATAATTTTAAGCTTAAATATAATCCACTGTCAAATGTTGTTAGCCAGCAAAATTAAAAATACAACAGAAAACAATTTATCATCTGATACAACTGACCTTACAGTAACACAGTGGTCACAAATATCAGAAAGCTGATTTCTGAACTTTTAGAAAAAAGCTTCACCATGGCCCACCAATAAAAGACAATGCTCAACTGGAATACCATCAAGATTAGCTACGGTTGTGCACCAAAAATGTAAACAAAAAACCTTTAAGAAACCTCAGGAAGAGTAACAGAGGAGCGATCTCTCACCCAAGATGAACAGACTTGCAATGGATGTTGTGTACATGGAATAAACCCGAATTTACAGCATACAACACTCAGAGGACAAAATAATTATAAAATGATTACAAAAAATATGAAAACAATGATAATTTCCTTTATAGGGATAGTACGTATTAATGAACATCTAGAATGCATATATGCCAGATCCAGCTGCTCGGCTAATTCTTATCATACGAGGAACGTGGACAGATGGACGAATGGATTGATGGATGATGAACTTTGAAGAGGCTACAGTAGCAGTAGTAGTAAGGAACAACAAACCAGGCATCGTAGCTCTGACCCACCACAGTGGCACCCATTACGAATCTCTCAGGCTCCTCCCAGGTCACACACACAGAAAAAAGAAAAAAAAGACATCATTCAGCAAGAGAAAGACATTGAGACATGAGAAGAGCATTGCATTGATTAATAACATATGCTCTATAAAGTATAATCTCAACAGCAGACACAGTTCACATGTGTATACATATATACATGTGCATGTACGTGTGTGTGTGTGTGAGATCCTATTCTTATGTTCGTTTGAATATCCCAAGAACAGTCTCTGAATTGTTTTTTTTTGTAAATGTATGTTCAGTCTGGGCCCGACGGAGAAGACAGTTGCACAACAGGAACAGGGAACAGGAGTTTTAATGGTGGTCAAGGCAGACACAGAGCAGCTTTTTATAAATATATGTGCTTCCTTCCGACAAAAAACAACAACACTTGGGACATACAGGCAGCTCTTAAAACAGGAACAGCACTCAAAAACAGGGAACATATATTCTAGATTCCGAGACTGCAAAAATAAATAGAACATTCAAAGAACGACTCAATCCATATAAAAATATACCATTAACCAACACACCTGTGCCCATAGAGGTGGTCATATATTATTTCTGTCCGTCCATTTCAGAGCCAGAAACGCTAGCATGTTTGCAGGATAATGAGTTTCAGCTGGGTACAGGCCTCTCTACCAGCATATGCCAAAACCCTCTCAAAACCATCTTGAATTTGAACCAGCAAAGCTCCAAGGCCTCACGCATCTGTTTGTGACAGGAAGGGCAGTTTGTAGTCTAGGTAACCCAACACTGGAGCTGATATGAGCCTCTCTTTTAAGGGTTGGAATGCCCCCGCACATTCTTCAGTCCACAGAAACGGTAGCTCAAATGCTAAAGATGCCTCCTTATTTCGCCTCTTTTTTCTTTCTCGAATCTCCTGTGGTGAGGCAATTCAGGGGTATAACAAGCTTTGCCTATCCCTCCACAAAACTCTGAGAATATCCTGTAAAGCCAAGGAATTGCAGCAACTCCTTGCAATTAGTGGGCCATGGCTAGTTCTTCACTTTGCTTATTTTACATTTCTCTGAGTCTGTATGGATTCCTTCAATAGAGACCAAGTGCCCCAGGTAATGTACCTCTTCCATCATGAAATGGCAGTTTGAAGACTTTAGCTTTATGCCATGTTCCCATAGTCTTTCAGTCATCAGTTGGAGTCCCTCAATCTGTTCTTCAAAGGTTTTTGAGAAAATAATGAGGTCGTACAGGTAGATGAGATGTGTGAAGTTCAAATAATCAAAACAGCAAATCATCAACCTCGGAAATGTTGATGGGGCAGTACTTCAACCCAATGGGCTTCCTATCAGCCTCAAGGAGGCTTCCTTGTGCTTAAGGCTGTTTTGTACCTGTCATGTTCTGCCACTTCCACCTGCCAATAGCTAGAAATCAGGCTGAGGGAATCTAGTACTTCCTTGACTATATGAGGGGGGAATGCATCTGTGGAACTACAAGAATTGAGTTTCCTGTGGTAAATATAAATTCTCAAAGATTAATCCTTCTTCGTGATAACCAGAATAGGTCAGGCATATGGACTGTTGCTGAGGCAAATCACCTCATGTCTTTGAGGAGCTTTCCGACATTCGACATCCTACATTACATTACATTACATTACAGGCATTTGGCAGATGCTCTTACCATAGAGAGGGTAGTATTTTGTGATATGGGACCCAAAATTGTTTTGAATCTATCAGGGGGATTTCATGTGGCACTGTATTTGTGTGGCCAAAACCCATTGAGTGCTGGGAGAAGAAATCGGCACTCCTCTCCACAAGTTGTCTAAGGATGGCCCTCTGCGCCCCCTCAGCAGCAGTTGTACTCAGATCCACACAACAGGCTGATCAACCTTTCCCAGGAATATAGCTTTGATATACTTCAAGTTCTATGTTCCTTGCAAGATGAGTGCCTCTCAATAAAAGTAGTATATGCCCTTTTTCTCGGTCCTCTCTTTATCTTGCACATCACATTCCTCTCCTCACCAGGAGGGGGGGGATACTGCGGGCACCATACACAACCTTCAGAGCCCCCTTGTTCGGTGCCATCTACATCTGGCAAAGCTGTGTACCATTCTGGGTGGCTCTCTTTCACCTTGCAAAGAAACTGTTAGCCATATTTTGTTTAGCATTAAGAGGGATGCATGACATAAGTCCCCACCAGCGATGGAACCATATGTCAATCATTGGTTTTAGGACCTATAAAGGCTGGTCTATTGTTGTACTCATTATCCATGATTTTTAGTTTGATATGCAACACACCATAGCGGGGGAAAAGGTTTACCCCCAGCCCCCTCTGCTGGAATTGGGGGGGGGCATAGCTCAGTGGGTGGAGCGGTCGTCTGACAATCGGAAGATTGCAGGATGGATCCCCGGTCCTGCATATAGCATGTCGAGGTGTCCTTGAGCAAGAGACTGAACCCCTAACTGCTTCACGAGTGCCATATGTTGGCAGTTCACTGCTCTTATACAATAGGTTGGGTCAAAAATAGCAGAGAAATCCAAATTTCCCCTTGCGGGACTGATAAGGGAATTATTATTATTAATATCAGATAGCTACAGCTTTGGTTTGCATAGTTCTGATTGTTTGTGACAGAACTCATAAGTAATGGTGGATACTTAGTGGCCAGAATTATTGAGCCCTACAGTCTTCTCCATTTACTTCCACTTGACCTTCATTCATAGGACCAATCAAAGGGTGTTGGGTTTAATTCCCGTTGGGGACTTTTGTGTTTACCCATGGTTACCCCAGTTTGAGAAAGATTCCCATCTTTCACAGGGGTTATGTGAGACTAGGGGTTCCATCGTGCTCATTCATCAGTCATACAGTTTTGCAGACGGTAACACATTTAATCAGCAACTCTCCTCTTACTCTTTTCTCTAAATTTTTATCATCTTTATTTTCCCCACCCGTTGTTGCATCAAAATAACAGAGCCTATGGATGCCCCTCTAGAGCATCAACAGGAACGAGGAAGCCATAGCGTGCGTCTCCTCCATGTCACATGACGACTAGCCTTCACTACTTCACACACCATGGTCTTGCGGGAGAAGCACAGTGCTTGGCTGTCGGAGGAGAAGAAAGCGAGAATACTTCCCGTTCACCCAACTGCGAGCGCCCGGATCACCAAACTGGTTCAGAAGTTAATTCAGAAAAAAAAAATTCACTCAAATAGGTAAGGCATATTTTCCAAACTCCCGTCTGAGTTGGTTTCAAAACACACTGCGTCAAAAGTTGGTTCACCCTAAGGATCATGTCCTCCGGTACAAACAGAGTAATGTTGTACACGTTAAATACCAGGAGAGGAGGACCAAACAGACGCTGGTCAAGAGGATGGTTCAACACAGGAGAGCCAACACGTCAGACCAGGACACTGCGGTCTACACCCATCTACAGGCTAATAGTGTTCACATTCTTGATCGGGAGGGACGCTGGTTGTAAAGGGGTGTTAAAGATCAGATTTATGTCAAGAGGGAACGTCTATTGTTAAATAGCTGTGGTGGCCTGAGAGTACATCTGTTGTCTTCTTATAATGCCATGATTGCAAATATTCCCCAATCCTTTGTGAATGGTGGTCATTGCCACTGAATGTGGAGTTGACGAGCCAGCTTACATATGAAGCCACCCTATTGTTGTGTGGCATCAACGTACTGTTTATAAGGGGGAGGAATACTTGCAGTCTGTTCATTCACTAAACCACAAGCGTCCGGACGACCCAGGGGGGGACATCAGCAAACCCAGAATACTTTATCCAACATATCCCAAATACCCGTGTGAGGCTTAGCCAATTATGCCCTACTAACCATGGACCCCTGCCTGTGGTTGGAAACGGCGCAGCTGGGATTTGAACACCCAACTGCATGAAGCAGAGATGCACTGAACATAGGTGCCTTAACCTCCTACGCCAACGGAGGCTATAAGATTCACCTCTTCTTGTGATAACTGGAGGTGAGGTCATGTAGTGCTTTAAATAAAATCAACAAGGTAGTGACCAAAGGGCTCTGTCATGTACCACAAGTTGAGCTGGACGCTCAGACAGGTAGCATCTGATATTCCTGATGTTGTAGAGGACAAATCAACAGGACTGACCCATAGAGACCATTTGAACCTTAAAGGTTTCTTTGTCATAAATCATGACTTCCAAGTTACCGGCAGATTTTGAGGACATTACTTTATTATCCAAGCTGGATATTCAACTGATGTGGTACATATGGACTGACATAAAATGACAAGGAGCTCCGTCTTAAAGAAATAGATTTAAAGGTGGTAGCATTTTATTTATGCTGAGATATCATCAAGGTTTGATGAGATTCCAGGCCAGACTCTGTGGTCTTCAGCATGAATGATAGGAAGAGCTCGGTATCGTCAGCATAGCAGTGGTATCAGAAGCATTGGGAACAAATGATTACACCAATTGAAGTGGTATTACATTACAGCCATTTGGCAGACGGTCTTATCAAGAGCGACGTACAAAAAGTGCATAGGGTCAAGGTACAATAGATACTGGAGCAACACTAGAGCTTGATAACAATCCTAATGCCATCATATGACTCCGGCGAAACATCAACTAAGACGTTCCAACCAAAATAAACTAATAAGATTGCATGTGCCTAACCAAGTACAGAAAGAAGAAGAAAAGGAATAGGGCTAAAACTAGGAGTTAGAGCTAGGACTGGATATAGTGAGAAGAGAAAGAGACCAATCACTGACCCTCGAGACACTCCTGTTTATAAGTAGTGTGGTTTTGATACTTCCTCCCTCCAAGATATTCTAAAATATCTACCTGAGAAGTAGGAGGTGAACCATCAGACAGCAGATCCAGAGTTACTAATCTTAGTCAGTGTGGAAAGTAGGATTTGGTGCTTGACTGTGTCTAAGGCAGCTGATAGAGCTACTGGCAAAAAAAGCTGGGACTGACAAGAAGCTCTAGATAAGCACAGTGATTCAATTACTGGCAGGAGTGCATTGTCGTTGGGTGACCCTGATTAAAGCCAGATATATTTGGATCATGTTGGTTGTTCTCAGAAAGGAATATTGCGACTTGGTTAAAGACTACACTCAAGTAGTTTTGAAAGTAAGGGCAGTAGTGAAACAAGTCTGTAGTTTTCAACCCGGGCTGGGAATAGTGTAGGTTTTTTAAGCAGTGGTTTTACCCCCTGTGATGAGAGATAAATTAATGATCTGTGTGACTACAAGGTTAACTGCTGATGAGATGGTTTGTAGATGGTTTGGATCCAGCAAGCAGGTAGTGGGGTGAGAGTTCAGCACAAGCTTGGCGAATTCTGCTTCAGTCAGAAGGGATACTGATGAGAGTCTAGCTTTGGTGGCTAGCAATGGTCAACTAAGTTGATCAGGCTCAAAGAACTGCTTATTGATGGAAGAGATCTTATCAGTGAAGATCATAGCAAATTCATCTACAGAGATCAATGTGGTGGATAAGTTAAAAGCAGCGAACATTTTCCAAGTATCTGTGGCACCACAGATTTTACCCCGATAGTAAGTGGTTTTAGCGGATTTAAATAAATAAATACAACGTGATGACTAGAACACAACTTCTGGGAGAGTGAGAAACTCAGTTATTGCTAAAGACAAAATTTTACTCTGTAGATTCTTGAAAGAAATGTTTCTCTGGAGAGGAAATTTGTCAAAAATTGCTTGAAATATGGAAATGCATTGTCATTGTAAAGGTCTTTAACCTTTTTCGCACCAAAGTCAGACCACGAGAAGAGTGCTCCATCTATTATAAAGGGATGTAAATCAAGGGTTGCTACCACAGGACAGAAGGCCTGTACTTGCCTAAATTCTGATCTCCAAGCTCAATGTGATTACAACATTTTTAGAACAGAAAGAGGAAGAATAGTAAATCGGGATATGAATAAGGGCTTTCAATGAAGTAGGTTTACAGCTGTAGACCTTTATATTCATCCATATGAAAGGTGAAGGGGATTTCTCCCATAGTAAAGCACCCTAATATATTCAGCCCGATAGTGGAATCTAAAACAACCAAAGCCAAACCCTTGACATATTTCTGTCTGCAGTTTAACCTTGAGGCTTGTGGACTTCAATGATGCAGAGAAAAACATAAGGGAGGAATATTGGTTAGAATGACCAGTGTTCAAAGTCTTCCTTCATCTGACCCAACAAGGGGCACCTTATGATTACATAAGTCCCTAAATTGGTCCATTATTTGGATACCAAAGTATACAAACATATCTCAGGCAATCTCGAATAGGAAAATAGAAAATTAAGGCGATAGCAAGTCCAGACTTCTGTGTTTAAAAGATATTGCTCAGTTTTACCCAAATTAAGTCAACAATCTAATCCACAGCAAAACAAATGATATATGCATAGGTCCAGCTGAAGGACTCGGGGGAAGTTTAGAAATAAGTACGAAGAAGTAAATTAAACAGTGAAATTAAAATTACGATTTTACCACTGTTACAGCCTGTACACATGGATTCTATTTTTGGTTGAGTGGATGTTAGTGTGGTTCGTTTTGAAGAGGACACTTGTCTGGTACAACTACACAATTTTATTGACTGACTCTTAGCAAATAAATTCAGTTGATTTGCTTACCGTGACGCTAGAGTATATATTGTCACATCTTCGTGGATCAAGTGGGAGAGACATCTCACACATTTGGTGCTAGACAGTGGCACTGAAGAACTTTAACTTTCCTGGGAGTATTGACCATCGTATAGGCAGAAAGATTGTCCTTTGCCTTAGCTCCAAATTTTTAGTGTTTAGAAGATCCCACATGATGTATAACAAAAAAAAACTCATTTGAAATTAAAATAAACATTTTTTCAGATTTTTTTCTTTTTAGTCTTCCAATGGGAAAAATCTCTCCTGAACTAATGGAAAAGATATGCAAGCTTCTCAAAATAACTTTGAACTAACCCATCTCATATACTGACAAGATTTCTCTTGACCATATGTACTTTTTAAATTTCTGTGCTTCCATGATAACTTTTCGAAAGATTAAAATATTAAAGTCTATGTTCAATGTAAGGGGAAAAACAAAGGTGAATTGTAATTATTAACTATTCTTAAATGCAGATGCTGTCCAGTGAGGTTAGAAACGTTTCAACAACTCTTGAGAAGGTTCAAGGTCCTGCTTTATTTGACTGCAGTTATTCTTCAGCAAAGCATTTGTAATTTTTGATTGTTTCCAATTTTAGTCCACATATAAATATATTTGAATAAAATATGTTGGCATGGTAAAACATGTTACAGTCATGAATGAAATACCTGTTGGAAAGTGTTCATTGATGGACCAGTTGTCCACTTGTAGAGTGGCGTTGCCCCCATTTCTGTTGAAGCGGACCACATGGTATTTCCCATCATTCACGGGGTTGCTGTTCTCCAGTACACTGATATCCACTGTGCCTATGTTGAACGTCACCCCAATTTTGCCTTGTTGCTGAAACATGAAATAAATGAACGTTATACGTAATCAAATAATCCAAACAATATATTTCAATCATGTGCAGTACAAGCCTGTTTTTCTGCTTCATTCAATCATCAGCTGAAATGTTAAATTATGATTATATATTGTTAAATTCTAATTGAGGTGAATTGAGGTCAATTCTTTCACTCGTGGTCAGTACAAGACTGTTTAATGCTTCACACCATCATCAGCTGTCAAGTGAGCCTAACTAAGAAAAAACCTTTGGATACATACATATATATAGCCGCTACTTCCATGTTTTACGTCATGTTATGTACTTTACGTGTTTCATGTCTTTGACAAAATATATACCCAGTCAGGGGTCGAAGTGAGATTTGGCAGGGAAGAGAACCCTAAATGGCGGTAAGCGGAGCTCACTGAAGAGCCAGATTAGGTCCAGAAAATATGTAATTTATTAAATCAATAATATAATATTACATATCAAATATATGTATAATATGATTTAATCATTTCCAGTACATTACCATTATAATGATAGCCTGATAATATTTTTTGTAGATTTATAAAAATGAAGATAAAAATCCCTCTACATTTGTATAGATATGTAAAATGAACAATACTTCAGGCCAAGTTTTGTATAGATTTGTACATATGAACAACAAAAACTACAAGGGTGAGTGTGTGTTTGGAGCATTTAACCAGTGTCCAGCCTGTAACAAAGGGAAGTGTTTGTGTACATGCAAATACGTGTGTGTGTGTGTGTGTGTGTGTGTGTGTGTTTTGTTCCAGATAAATATAGAGGTCTACTACTGTAAACCTACTTCATTGAAAGTCCTTATTCATATCCCAATTTACTATTCTTACTCTTCTGCTGTGGCTACTCCGGGTTGTGCTACAGCTATGGGCTGGGCTGCTGCTCTGGCTCTGAGGTTTGCTGCTCTTATGGGTCTACAATATATTAACAAATGTTACATGATCTATAATATGCTCATCGCTGCTTTCTTTCCCCTTAGCCATGGTATAAAAGTGAAATTTGGCATGTGATACTAAAGACCATCATCAATTGAAATTCAAATAGATGACTGCAACCCTTGACGTAATGTAACAGTGACCATAGAAACCACAGCCTGCCCTGCACATAACAAAATTAGTGTCAACTTTACCACAATACTGCAAACTAGCCATTTCCATAGTCTGCACTTGTTTAAATTGCCCCATATTCTCATAAAGCCTTTAAAAAGCACAACAATATTATTCAAATCATTTTATTTGGCAAAGCCCTTTCACATATGAATTTAGCAGACTACTTCAATAACATATCATGTACATGTCTACTACCTGATTAAATTTTTGAATAATGACATTACTTATGATAAACTTTTTTTAATCAAATGTCATCCTTTGAGCACATTTTTTAAAAGCATTTATTTGGACAGGACAAAAAAACAACTTCAAAAAACTTCATTTTTTGAATACCACCACGTAGCCCCATGGTAGCCCCTCTTCTGAGCTGGAGCTTTACTCTAGCCAGACTAAAGTACCACCTGCTGTATACGAAGCCAGCAAAACAAACAGCCAAGCTGCATATGAAATAGTATGTGTGTTTTATTTATATTTATATTTGTTGGGCTCTGTTTGAAATGTTGCATTTGAAATTATCTTCCAAAAAATCTCTGTTTACTCTGGTCTTTCAAGCTCACTAGGAACATCACCTACTGCTACCAAAAGTTCATCAGCATTCATGAATGAACTGATAGCAAGGACTAAAAGCAGGAAATTGAGGATTTGTATTGAGTTTGGAGACTACAATGCACGTGTGGGTAATGATGGAGACACTTGGAGGGGTGTGATTGGGAAGAACGGCCTCCCTGATTTGAACCCAAGTGGTGCTTTATTGTTGGACTTTTGTGCTAGTCATGGATTGTCCATAACAAACACCATGTTTGAACATAAGGATGCTCATAAGTGTACATGGTACCAGAGCACCTTAGGGCAAAAATCAATGATAGATTTTGTAATTGTATCATATGATTTGATGCCACATATTTTGGACACTCAGATGAAGAGAGGAGAAGAGCTGTCAACTGACCACCATCTAGTGGTGAGTTGGGTCAGGTGGAGAGGGAAGCCTCAGGGCAGACCTGGTAAGCCCAAACGTGTAGTACGGGTGAACTGGGAACGCTTGGAGGAGGACTCTGTCAAGAAGACCTTCAACTCCCACCTACAGCAGAGCATTTCTGGCATCCCTGTAGAGGTCGGGGACATTGAACCAGAGTGGGCTATGTTCAAAGCTTCCATTACTGAAGCCACAACTGTGAGCTGTGGTCTCAAGGTCATAGGTGCCTTGAGGGGTGGTAACCCACCAACACCCTGGTGGACACCAGCAGTTAGGGAAGTCATCCGACTGAAGAAGGAGGCCGTCCGGGATACGTTATCCTGGGAGACTCCAGAGAGAGACAGTGGCAAGGTACAAACAGGCCCGAAGGACGGCAGCCTCAGTAGTGAAAGAGGCAAAGCAGCGAGTGTGGGAGGAGTTTGGGGAAGCCATGGAGAAGGACTTTAGGTCAAAGCGCTTCTGGAAAACTGTCCGGCACCTCAGGAGGGGAAAACAGGGAACTCTACAAGATGTTTATAGTAAAGATGGGACGCTGTTGAGCTCAACTGAGGAGGTAATGGGACGATGGAATGAACACCTTGAGGAACTCCTGAACCCAACTAATCACTCTCTAGGATAAAGACAGAGCTGGAGGATGATGGAGGATCAACATCAATTTCCCTGGAGGAGGTCACTGAGGTAGTCAAAAAACTCCACAGTGGCAAAACGTCAGGGATTGATGAGATCCGTCCAGAAATGCTGAAGGCTTTTGGTGTCGAGGGACTGTCATGGATGACACGTCTCTTCAACATTGCCTGGAATTCTGGGACAGAGTGGCAGACAGGGTTGGTGGTCCCAGTGTTCAAAAAAGGGGACCAGAGGGTGTGTGGTAATTACAGAGGCATCACATTACTCAGCCTCCCTGGAAAGGTTTACTCTAAGGTGGTAGAAAGGAGGGTCCGGCCAATAGTCCAACCACCAATTGAGGAGGAAAAATCTGGATTCCGTCCTGGTCGTGGAAAAAAAGACCAGCTCTTTACGCTTGCAAGGATCCTGTAGGGGGCCTGGGAGTATGCGCATCCAGTCTACATGTATTTTGTAGATCTGGAGAAGGCTTATGACCGAGTCCCCCGGGATATATTGTGGGAAGTTCTTAGGGAGTATAAGATAAGAGGATCACTACTCAGAGCCATCCAATCTCTCTATGACCAAAGTGAGAGTTGTGTCTCAGTTCTGGGTAGTAAGTCAGACCTTTTCCCAGTAGGTGTTGGTCTCTGCCAGGGCTCCTTATCATCTATCCTGTTTGTTATCTTCATGGACAGGATCTCCAGGTTTAGTTATGGAAGAGAGGGGTTGCAGCTCGGACAATTTAGGATTACATCACTGCTTTTTGCAGATGATGTGGTTCTGTTGACATCATTGGTCTCTGACCTCCAACACTCACTGGATCAGTTTGCAGCTGAGTGCGAAGCAGCTGAAATGAGGATCAGTTCCTCTAAATCTAAGAACATGTTTTTAAACAGGACACCAGAGGATTGTCCAATCTGAGTAGGGAATGAGTCCTTACTCCAAGTGAGGGAGTTCAAGTATCTGGGAGTCTTGTTCTCAAGTGAGGGGAGAATGGAGCATGAGTTGGACCGGAGAATTGAAGCTGCTGGAGCGGTATAATGCTCCCTTTACCAAACCATTGTTACCGAGAGAGAAATAAGCCAGAAGGCAAAGCTTTCGATCTACCCGTTAATGTTTGTGCCCACTCTCACCTATGGCCATGGAAGCTGGGTCATGACTGAAAGACAGTATATGTGCTGTGTACAAGAGACTGATTGGACGGTTGCAGGCTTGATCCCCAGCCCTGCAGAAAGCATGTCAAGGTGTCCTTGAGCATGACAAAGAACCCCTAATTACTCCCCGAGTACCATATGGGGGCAGCTCACTGCTGCTATTCAATGGAATGGGTTAAAGTGTGGAAAATTGGAAAAACTCCCCCTGTGGGACTGATTAGGGAATCTGAATTTTATACAAAGAAACTGCGGTGAATTCAAACTCTTTTACTAAGGTACAGATAGGAGGAGAGAAGGGGTAGGGATATTCCTGAAGGAAGAGTGTGTTAAGGGTGTGTTGGAATGGAAGAGTTCCAAAAAGAGGGACAAGGGGCCTCTAGTGGCATAGGGGGTTAAGACACCTATGTTCCATGATTCTCTGCATCATAAAGTTGGGTGTTCAAATCCTGGCTGTGCTGTTTCCAACCACAGCCAGAGGTCCAAAGTTAGTGGGTCATAATTTACTAAGCCTCACATGGGTATAGGGTTTAGGTTGGATAACATATTCAGGGTTTACTAGTGTCCCCCTCTGGGTCGTCCAGGCACTCGCGGTTAAGTAAATGTAAAGTACTCTGCTTCGTTCTCCTCTGTCGGCGGAGCGCTGTTCTTTTGATTCTGTTCTTTCCCTGCAAGACCGTGATGTGCAAAACAGCGAGGGCTGGTTGTCAAGACACATACTGCGGCTTCCTCCTTTCTGTTGATGTTCTGGAGGGGTACCAGAGTGCCTGACCCAGCAGTAGGCAACTCAGGGAATTCAGGTGGAAAGAAAGGGGGATAAAGAGCGATGAGAACGAAGTTGAAGATCAAAGGTGTAATGATGAATGTGATCCCTGCATATGCCCCACAAGTTGGGCGCAAGATGGCAAACAAAGAAGGTTTCTGGTGTGAGCTGGAAGAAATGATAGAGAGTGTACCCAAGGAGGAAATAGCGATGATTGGAGTGAACTTCAGACATGTTGGGGGAAGGGAACTGAGGTGATGGGGAAGTGATTGGTGGGTATGGTGTCAAAGAAAGGAATTTGGGGGGACAGATGGTGATGGAGTTTACAGAAAGGATGGAAATGGTTTTGGTCAATTCTTATTTCAAGAAGCAGCAGGGTGATGTGTAAAAGTGGAGTAAAATGCACACATATATCTTATGCAGAAGGTGTGATCTTAAAGGGGTTTGAGACTGTATGGTTATGGTGAGGGAGTACGTTGCTAGGCATCATCAGATAGTGGTCTGTAGGAGGACTTTGGAGATCAAGAAGAGGAAGAGAGTGAAGGCAAAGGCAAAGATCAAATGATGGAAGTTCCATAAGGAAGAGTATTGTGTGGAGTTCAGGAAGGAGTTAACACAGGTACTGGGTTATAGTGAAAGGTTGCCAGATGGTAAAACTGCATAAATAGTGAGGGAGACAGCTATGAAGGTACTAGGTTGTGTAAACTGGACAGAAGGAGAAAGATAATCAATGGAGTGGAACGAGGAAGTAAAGCAGAGTATACAGAAGAGGGGTTTGGCAAAGATAAATTGGGATAGCTAGAGATATGAAGAAAGTAGAAAAATGTATAATTATGACTGAGTAGGGAGACAGTGCCCGGAGTAGATGTGAAGAAGGTGGTCAAGTTTAAATAATTGGAGTCAACCAT
This sequence comes from Regalecus glesne, assembly GCA_900302585.1. Lineage (NCBI taxonomy): Eukaryota > Metazoa > Chordata > Actinopteri > Lampriformes > Regalecidae > Regalecus > Regalecus glesne. The sequence goes on along the minus strand of OMLC01102640.1, from coordinate 4,935 downwards.
CCAAAATGTTGAGGAGTATGGAAGAGAGGTGAAAAGGAGAGTTTGTATACTGTGGAATGCATTGAGAAGAGTGTAAACTAGAGTGAAAGGGAAGGTATGTACAAGGTGGTAGTGAAGCCAGGTATGCGGTATAGACAGTACAACCAACAAAAAGACAAGAGATGGAGCTGGAGGTGGCAGAATTAAAGATGTTTAGATTTACATTAGGGATGGTGAAGAAGGACAAGATGAGGATCAAGTATATTAAGAGGACAGCTCAGCCTTAGCAGTTTGAAGACAAAGCAAGAGAGGCAAGTTTGAGATGGTTTAGACATGTGTAGAGGAGAGATGCAGGGCATTCTGAGGGAAGGATGCTGAATATGGAGCTGCCGGACAAGAGGAAAAGAAGAAGACCAAAGAGGAGGTTATTAGATGTGGTATGGGAGGACATGCTGGTAGCTGGTGTGACAGAGAAATTTAGAGAGGACAGAAAAAGATGGAGATTGTTGATTTGCTGTGGTGAACCCTAATGTAAGCAGCTAAAAGTGGTAGTGGATTCTGTATACACAACATTAATTGCATGCCTATTTATCTTGGGAGAGAGATCCCTCCAGTGTTGCTCTCACCGAGGTTTCTTCCAATCTTTTCTTCTTGTTAAGGGCTTTTTTTAAAGAAAGTTTTTCCATAGCTAATGAGAGGGTCCAAGGACAGGATAGTCTAAAGTGTACTGAGGCAATATATAATTTGTGATAATGGCCTTTAAAAATAAAACTGAGTTGATATGACATGAACAACTGGTACTCATTGATGCAAAAGCTCTCCCAGCTGACATAGACCAATGCTAACTTCTCTAGCATCCAAGCAGATAAGCTCAGGGCACTATTTGTATGGCTGCCAATGCAGCCATCTGTCACCTGGAAAGACCCAACACCTGCGTCCAAATCCTATTTGTTGGTTACAGCTCGGCTTTTAACACCATCATATCAAATGAGCTAATCACAAGACTCCACAATCCGGAACTAACTCCCGCTATAGAAACACAATTCGATATTAGACTTCATCATCCATCACCCCCACATTGTAAGACTGGGCAAGTACACAACTCCCACCCCAGTCTGAGCACAGACATCTTGTAGGACTCTGTGCTTGGCCCTCTCCTTTATGCACTCTTCAAACACGACTGCCAACGCAACTATTACTCAAACGGTATTGATAAGCTTGCCGATAATATGGGGCAGCCGGGCTTAGTGGGTAGGGTGGTTGTGTAGTAATCAGAGATTTGTGGTTCAATCCCCAGTCTTACAGAAAGTATCTCAATGTGTTCTTGAGCTAGTCACTGAACCCCTAATGGCTCCCAAAGTACCCATGGTGCCCACTGCCCCTATACAATAGGATGGGTTAAATGCAGAGAGTTAAGAATTTTCCTTTTTGGACTAATAAAGGAAAATTAAAATCAAAAAATAATAATATTACAACACTCATAAGGTTATGAACAGATGATGATTAAGCTGTTTACAAAGAGGAAGTTCCAAACCTGACAAGATGGTGTACTAACAACAACCTGGTCTGAAACAGTAGAAGCACAAAGGATATTATTGTGGACTGTAGGACCTCTAAGAAGACCATAAATGTTCCTGTCCAAATCAACACAGAATCTGTAGAGAGACTCTCCAGCTTTAAATCCTGTGCCCTGTCCTGGGCTGACAACCTGTCAGCAGTAGTGGGTAAAGCACAGCATCATCTTTATTTTCTGAGGAGGCTAAGGAGACCCAATCTCCCCAAAAACCAGCTTATCGACGTTTATATAACAACCATAGAGACCATCCTGACAAGGACCCCTCCAGTGTTGTGAAAACAGCACAGGACATTGTTAGTATTGAGCCGACATCACTACAACAACTTAACAGCATTCACTTTCTGAGGACTCATGATATCACACGTTGTTTTACACCGGTTGTTCAAACGCCTTCCATCAGCTAGGTACTTCAGATAAATCTTCACATGGAAAACTAGCCTCGTACATCTCTTCAGTCTGACGGGGCTGAGGTGGTGCCATAATTGAATATGTGCAACATTTGCAATGTCTACTTGCATGTCACTTTAACCCTCTCCATCTGTCCCCCACACCCTTATTCCATTTGTGTTGATGATATTTTTGCCCCTCATGGTTTGTAATTTATCCCTAACTGTATTGTATTGTAATTTGTACTTTATATTGGTTATGTTTTTTTCATTTCTTGTTTAAACTGTACTTTTTCATTGATGACATATTTTATCTCTATGTCTTTATTCTTTGTATGCACCATTGATGCTGATACAATTACTATTTTCTAATTCAGGCACAATTACATTAAGAGTTGTCTCAGAGCTCCTTCTTGTTTCCAATAGTGATGGACGGGTTGAAAAATGAGATAAGGTAAGTATCACAGTGGACTATGATGTTAATAGATGACATTGTGATCTTTAGTGAGAGTAGTGAGAAGGTTTAGGAGAGCCTAGAGAGATGGATGTACAGAAGGACAGCATAGCTCAGTGGGAAGAGTGGTCGTCTGGTGATCAGTAGATTGCAGGTCTGATCCCTGGTTCTGTAGTAAACATGTTGCGATCGCCTTGAGCAAGACACCTTGACACCTGACTGCTCCACAAACACCACGCGGCAGCAGCTCACTGCACCTATATAAAATAGTATGGGTTAAATGTAGAGAACACCAGCCTGTGTCCTGTGGCAAAAAATAGAAAAAAATGAGAGGTAGTGTCATAGAAGGGAGATGCATTCTCTCCTATTGGCTGCAACAAGGACTACAACCCATCATGACATCCATTAAAATACCAAAAAGACAAAACCCATAGGCAGCAGGACACTGAGGACAATGATAAATGCCCAGCTGAAATATATAGCCTAACTTCCCCAGTGAGGATGAAGAGAGTGAAGTAAAACAGTTTGGGAGATGATAAACAAGGACAAAAAAGCCAGACAGAGAATACAGAGCTGCTATTTTGTTGCAGAGAAAACAGAGAACTGTAATTTAGGTTTGAAGTACCTATTATGGTTTTATTTATCAATTGCCTACAAGAATGGAGTTGACATGTTATGGGAAAATGGAATATACTGAATTTAAGTTGGGAGACAAGACCTCATTATATTAATGTCCCCCACCTATACCTCAAAAGCTCCAAGGAAAAGCTTACAACCTCTCAAGACATCACAACGGTGGAGAATTCATGTAATAGGAGTGGGTGAAATTGAATATACATCAGTGATTTGATCATTAACCTTGCACCATTGAATACCAGTGAGAACAAAATGGAGGACATAGTGAGGCTAGTGGCCCAAAGCCAGCAGCTCCAAAGGGAGACAAGCCAAGGGTCTTTTTGAAGAACAAAGAAAAACTATTGTGTGGATATAGGAGGAACTCAAGCTACAGAGAAGCCAGCTTGCAATGAGCAGGGCTATCAACTACCAGTCCTATAGTCCACGCTAGTGATTTTATCCCTAAAATGGGACCCATCGATTATCTGGAAGCCTATCTCCACACATTTGAGACTACTGCAACTAGAGAAAAAAATAGCTTGAAGACCAGTGGGTTGGGATCCTTGCAGAATTCCAGATGGGGAGTCACAAAAAGCTTTTCAAGACCTGGATGTGACACTAGCCAATGACTATGATGTCCTGGAGCAGGAAATTATGAGTAGAATAGGACTTAACATATTTGGGATGGCCCAGCATTTCCATAATCAGGTTTTAGAAATTACCACTCCCCCGGGCGCAGATGTATGAGCTGATTTGTAATATAAAGAAATAGTTTGACTATCCCTCTTGCACATCAAGCAACTGCATATCCACTGCCTCAAAAATCCACCCAAGGAAATACAGCCTTGCAGCTTAAAATACAGGGATTGCTCAAGGTTGAGCCAGCGCAAAGAAGAACAATGATAGGGACACCAGGAGATGCCATAGATGTGGGGAACTGGGTCATAATTCTTGGCAGTGTGACAAAGGTATTGATCCAATGCCCACAGCAAAATCTTCTGACAGGCAGCCTACGCACCTCTATGCTTCCTTGATAGGGGATACACATTACCAAAATTTTACGTGCCCCATGAGGATAAATAACTGCAGTGTGGGAGCACAAACAGAGGTGAATCAGTTCAACTGGATGAGAACTTTATTCAAAAATGTTTCGTCACTCTAACAGGGGACATCTTCAGTTCATTTCTAACTCTTACAGCAGTTTCTTTGGCCTGGCACCCACAATGAAGTTGGCCATTACGGCCAAATGCCAGTGCACTGCCTCCCAGCCCTCATTTAGAAATCTCCTGAGCCCATTGCCAACCATTGAGGTCCCCTTTGGAAGGGGAACCAGGAAGGAGGAAACCAGAACAGACTTACCATGTGTACCTGTTGAAGAAATGAAATACTGGAGAGGTTCTGTTCAGTAATTTACCCCCAAAAGACTCAGGCACACTACCAAAAGAAGACATAAAGGTGGGTCCAGATCCGTCACCCCAGAAGTAACAGGAATGCCACAAGCTGGTGGACCATAACTTAGATGTGTTCTTGGCCAGCCCATGGACTGTACATCTCGCTGAAATTCGCTCTCAATCTGGGTAAGATAGTCAATCAGTGGCTCTGTAGAGTACTTGAGGCTCATGAAGAAACAATTTGACAAGAAATTAAAAATATCATTGAAATTGGAGTTATTGAAAAGTTCCGCAGTGTTTGGGAAAGCTCAATTGTGCTTTTTCCCAAACCAGACATGTCGCTTAATTCTGCAATGTCTTCAGAAAACTAAAACGAGCTGTCCGAGATTGATGCTTGCCCCATGCCCCTGGTAGAGGAACTAATTGACCGACTGGGGATGGCTTGCTTTCCCAGCGTATCTTCACACAGAGATACTGGTCAATTTTACTATATATATACATGTACATACATACATACATACATACACCCACACA
>OMLC01102636.1:8160-20509 GCA_900302585.1 Regalecus glesne | reverse complement strand
AAGGAACTTTGTTTCATCATACTAATGGGTGAGCTACTTTTTCTGCCTTGCCTCAGAATTGGAGAGGTGGCTGCTGCCAGCCACACCGCTCACAAGTTTTAAACAGGCCTGCATCATTGTGTTGACTGTGAGTGGTACGTGTGTGTGGGCCCACTAATTGTGTATAGATGTGAAATATGTTTGAAATATTATGTTCTGAATCTGTATTTATTGTTTTTAGCTTATACAGTAAATATTTAATTGTTTTTGTATATCCAAAACATGGTCTGGTTTATTTAATTTTAGAGAAAAGAATATTTATGACATTGAATTCTGTAGCACCCTATTAGACTGATCTCTCCCCCTCATTCCCTGGTTAACCGTTGCTTGAGAGTTGGAGTACTACATTTGTAGAGCAGCATTGGCATGTCGACCATGAAAAAAAATGCAGTGCAATTGGTTTCGGAAGAGTCTCCTCAACCAATGTATGATCAGAACCATATTTCTCAATAAGGAAAGGAATAACTCTTTATTTGGTCATTGTATTCAATTCAATTTGTTCTCTGTATTTAACCCATCGTGTTGTATAGGAGCAATGGGCAGCGGTAGCACTCTGAGCGGAGTTAAGGGTTCCGTACCTTGCTCAAGGACACTTAAAATGCCTTCTGAAGGAGCTGGGGATTGACCTAGCAATCTTCCTATTACTAGATGACCTACTCTACCTCTAGAGCCATGCCTGCATGTATTTGGAAGTATTGATCTTAGCCAAAACGCAGAGAAGTAATAAGCTCACGTTGTGATGCCTCTACTGATCCAGGCTTGTAGCATGGTGGCCTAGTGCTGTTGCCTAACAGGCAGATGATCCTGGGATCAACCCTCAGGCCGTCCAGCTCCTTTCTGTTCAGCGTTTGCATGTTCGCCCAGGTCTGTGTGGGTTTCTTCTGGGTTCTCTTGTTTCCTCCAACCATCAAAGCCATGTATCTTAAGGTTAATACTCTTGCCTTTGCCCCAGACCAAGGAATTAAAGAACTTGAGTTTGTCCCCAGCCGCTAAACTGCAGCTGCCCCTTGCTCCTTCCATAGGAGGGGTTAAACGCAGGAAATTAATTTCGCGTTAAGTATATACAATTGTGATAAAGTGTCTATCATTAATAGCTCATGTCCTCGCAACAAAAATCCGGCAATGAAAAGTCTCAGGCTATTTTTTGCTGCCCGCATTCTTTATTTAACTATCCTAAAGATTTACAAAGTGAGACAGGGCTAGGAAGAGGCCTATTGGAAAATAGTTTCTTTCCCTACTAAGTAGTGCTCAAAGTGGGCCGGTACTCATCACTACACAGTACTGGTACTTCTACATTTTACACTATGGTGTCCTGGGACTTTTCTGACCTCTCCAGATCAGGGTCTCTCGGGACTTCATAATTGCTCCAATTAAAGTTCATTATACAGGGGGCACTAGGGACACTATGTGCCCAGGGGGAACTATATGACACTCGCCTGTTCCCGTTCTCACTTGCCTGCTTTTCTCTGTCAGCATCTAGTCTAAGTAATGTTACATTAACCTTGAAATAATATTGGCCTTGCTCCTGAAGGGTGCACATCTTTAGTTACATAAAATATTGTTGATGAATAATGTAGGTTTTGCGGGGGAAGGTTACAGTAGCTTAGTGGTGGAGTGTGTGTGTCAGGAAATGACAAGCCAGATGTGACGGGTTTGATACCACCGCAGGGTGTCAGCACAGGCGTCCAGCCTTAATCCTCCATGCGCTGTCTAGGTCCCTGTCCATTCCTACAATGTGGGGACTTATCATGGCATGTAAAACAGAATCTTTCTAATAATGTAGATTTCTGTTGGGGATTACACAAATCGGAGCTAGTCAAGTTTATTTCTAAAGCCCAAATTTACAAGGTAGTCCCAAAAGGCTTTACAATCAGTACAATATACAACAGTAAATCACATACGGTACAGATCACAATCTAATTTCTTTTGTATAATTTGACCTGGTCAGTGAGGCTCTACTATGAGCCTGCAAATAGAGCTAATGTATATGAACTCAAACCCTACAGCTGATAATTTTATGGTACCAGCCCTTTTTTTTGCCTGCATATACTGCTGGATCCATTCAACTTTATTTTTCAGCTTTTCCTCTGAAAGCTAATTCTGTTGAAAGGAGGACAGCAAAATAAATGAAGTTAATATCATTAGGTCACTGGTTCAAATCTGTCTTAAGGGAGACTAGGCTCAATAGCTTTCACAGTCAAAACATGTCATTTTAAGTATATCCTTAGTTCAAGTACCATGGCTTTGAACATGTTCCCTGTACATATGTTCCTGAAGCATGATCACGCATGCTCTTTCCTCCCTGAAAAGGAGCAACTAAGAGCAATTTGGACAAGTTGAAATTATGCTGTCAGTCCCTTTTAGATGTGTGGCTTTATATAATGGTTGTCAGATGCACATTGCAGAAATAGAACATACACCATGTGTGCAGTGGTACAAAGTGAGACATCCCCCTCTTTGACATTTTCTTTGAGTCAGCATATGATGTGACTGCTGGTTCATCCATCACCGGATCATTGTATGTCCTCTGGTCTCAAGGCAGGTACATTGCTGATGCTGTTTTCCCTGCTAGCTGGGTCATATTGAAAGAGACAAGGGGACATCTGTCTTCTTCCTTTAGAATCTATCGAGTGATCGTCTTCTTCTGCCATTTTATTTAAAGTACTTGTTATGATAAACCGTGGTGAAATTATTTGCTTGGTTTCGATTTTGTGTCGATATTTTAGATTTAATGTTTTACTTATCATTCCTCTCCTTTTGAGATTCACATAGTGCAGTCTGCCGATGGCCTAATTTTGTTGTTGTTGCTTGTCTTCTAAAATAAGACGGCAAGTGGACAGCAGCAGCAAATTGCACTTGCAGAAATTTGCTCTTCGCTCACCATGAGGTAGAGCACAAGGCATAATGCAAACACAGTGGGCAGCCTAACACAGGAGGTAGGGCAGTCATCTGGTTATCGGAGATTGGTGGTTTGATCCCTGCCCCCTTTAGAGAGTGTATCAACTTGAGCAGGCCACTGAACCCCTTCTTCCCTAGTGCTGCACACCAGCTACACTCACTTCTCCTATACAATAGGATGGATTAAATGCAGAGAAAAATACCAATGGCCTTGGTCGTATGGCGGTAAAACAATTCTTTAGTGCAGTGGCAAACCACAGCACAGGTATATCATCAAAACTAAGCTAACTTCAGTATTGATTTTGTCTAAATTCATAAACTATATGCCTATTCCCAAACCTGGTAGCTCTAGCCAACTGCTGATATCTTGCCATTACTTTCCTTTCAGAAGTTGTGGTGTTTTTAATGTCGTGTTACAATAGAATACAACACGCTTTTTTCCCATCACTCTTGACCACTTCCGCTTGTATATGTTGCTTCAGACTACATCACATACAGCTGAAACCCTGTGAACTTCAAACTTTCTATGTATATCAGTCATGAGGAAGCAAGAGGCAGGCCCTCTCCTGCTAAATCAATCACAACATGAGTTTAGTTGCTCCATTTTTTTTCCGGTATGCAAACTTTCTCTACTACTTGCTTCCATAAAGGTACAAGGATGAGGAGAATGTTTTGTTTCTCTCATGACCATTTCACACATGGCAGTTGCTCAACAGGCACGTGAAAGTTATCCTGCCTGAGGATTAAGTTAGCTGATTTTATAGCATGTTTTTTCATGCTGCTTGCTTGAAGATAATGAGGATTTTACGTGACATGCTGGAAATCATGTTCAGCAGCAAATGTTTCAAGCATTCTTGAAGAGAATTGTGGACCATTATCAGAATCTCTGGAATTCTGAACCACAGGAACACACTTTTCAGCTTGGATATGACAGTCTCTGGCTTCTTGGCCCGTTCAGGATTTCAGTCCATCTGGTGTAGTAATCAACAACAGTATGGTACAATTTTCCTTTGTGTTTACTGAAGTGGGCTGTGACTCTGCCATGGCAAATCTAGTAAAGGAATAGTTATCAAAATATGTATCACAGCTTCTTGATTGTGTGAGAATCTGTAAATATTGCAGAGTTGGCAGACTTGTACAAACTCCTGAATTTCCTTTTTTTTTGCCTGGCCACCTAACAGAAATCTTACAATGTTACCTGCATTTGGTGTTCCTGGTGGATTTTGTTTAACATGTCCTCTCATGCTTTTAGGGCCTAATCTCTGGTTGCCTCACTTTTAAAAGTCCATTAACTACATAAAGTTGTCTATACTCCCGGAAGAACAACTTTCCTCACACTGACTCACTTTTGACATACTCTGACCATCCTTGTTTGACATGGCCTAATATACTCTGTAGCTCACTATCCTTTCTCGTCTCATCTCTGATTTGTTCCACTATTGGTTTCCTAACTATTTCACTATTCTCTGTAGCATTTGCATATGCCTGTACTTCTGTAGGTAGATCACAGGGTGCCTTGTTTTTGTTTGGGTGCCTAGATAAGGCACTGACCACAATTAACTCATTTCAAGATACATAAGCAGCCACATGATTAAATTGAATCATTCTCATAAAAAGTATTTTGCATCTCAGAGGTTCCTTGTCCAAATCTCTGGAGTTTATTAGTGTTAACCAGTGGCTTGTAGTCTGAAAAGAGTTTGTATGATTCAAAAGCAGTCAAACACTTGTAGAAGTGCCCAGACTCTTGCCAGACATTATTTCTCATTTTTCACGTATTTCTTTTCTACATTGGTCAACGTTCTTGAACAGAATGCCACTAGCTTCAACACCCCCCTATGCTCCTAGAGAAGAACCCCACCAAGGCTCTATCCGCTAATATTTGCGCTAACGGATAGAACAGATTGATGGTTCGCTTTCGGTCAAAGTATTCTAAAATTGTAGCTGAGGAGATCAATGTCTTTTCTACACAAAAGCCTTTTCTTGAAGAGGTCCCCATACCCATTCTCTATCAAATTTCAACAGCTCTGTCAAGATGTGGAGAGCTGTTGACAGCTTTGGCATGTAGCAACCTGGGTGATTTCCTTGTTCCTGAAATATACTTCAAGTCTGTCACACTGGTTCCTTCCAGCAGCAAATGTTTGTACGTCGCTTTGGATAAAAGCGTCTGCTAAATGACTGTATTGTATTGTATTGTTGGTGGTTCTACCCTAATAATAGCTGTAACTCTTCCAGGATTCATATCTATGCCACCTTAATTTATCAAATGACCAAGAAACTCCAACTTAATTTTATTCAGGCATTTCTCTGATTGTATCCATTCCTCGTTTTATACTGCTGTCATGCTCTTCAATTGTTCTGTTAACAACACATTATCCATACATACCATACAAAGCTCCTGACATTTTTTTGGGAAAACTCTCTAGTGCCGAAGTAATACCAAATGATAGCTTCTTAAAACGGTACCGCTCTTGTGATGTAATGAACATAGTCGGGTGGGAACTTTTGTCACTCATTTGGATTTGCCAAAATCCACTCACATTCTCTAAGCTTGAGAACACAATGCTTTAAGAAAGTTTTGGGAGTAATGTATTTATTTATTTTTAGAGTTTTGGGGGTAGGCAATTTCTGCCAGTGTTTGATAGGCTAGTCGAGAGAGCGAGAGACGGAAAAGTCTGTTGTATAGTTTACTGTATATTTCAGTTCCAACAATAAGTTCTTTTCCATCGCCATGGGGGCTAATGTTGAAAGTCTACTCTGTCCTGTCAGATTTCTGGTATAAGGTTTAATTTGCTTTAGGGCTGAGAATGTCCAATCGACAAAAGCGGTGGACATGGGGATAGTCACCACCGAATATGCCAATGTGTAATGAGCCACGGTGGCTCAGTGGGTAGAGCGCATGCCTGGAAGTCAGGTGTTGCGGGTTTGTATCGCACCGCGTAGCTCAGTAAATATGACGCATTTATTGTCAACGGTTTGCGTGGTCGTTAGGCTGGAAAAGCACTATATAAGAATAAGTCCATTTACCATCTATGTACAGGTGCTCCATGCTGTCACCCAGATTTTTCTGCTGAAGGAAATCAAGGAGATTAATGGGACTTCTCCTTTCAGGCTCAGCCATGGTATATATTAGTCAGTTCTGTTTTTAGCTGGGACAGATTAAATATTATCATTTGAATGCGTTAAGCTGGAGGAGGCTGTATGCAAGAATTTGTTCTGTTATTTCTGTTACTGCCGCTCCTTGACACCTGTGTCCATCACGTAAAGTAGGACCAGTGCGATCTGCTGAATTACTCACGTCTGTCATCTTGTCCACCATAACAACGACAAAGGGTGCTCTATTAATCTCCCATATTATCGCCTCTCCCATCACTTCAGTAATAACATTAATCGGGTAATTTTGTATTTTGCCTGATGTCCCACATAACACTTGGTTAGTGGACAGACGGTAATTTAAGTCTGTTTTGTTTTCAGCAAGAAAACAAAGAAGCCCCAAATAGTTGCCTCTATTTGTGGATCCAGCATTTTCATCATGTCCTCTAAATGAAAGTTCCTGTTTACCCAAAGATATGAAACAATTTATCAGTCTTTCCAATACTTCCCTATTTTTCTTCATCTTCTTGTTGTGGAGCTCCTTTCCCCTGTGCACTTGTTCGTTGAGCTGTAGATTCACATGGGTTGCCCCCAAAGTTTTCAAAAGCATCACTGCTTTTAAGTGTTCAGCTGTGCTTTGGTGTCTCATTGCTGCCTTGTTTAGACAACTCAAGTTTGTAAACCCAGTGTGGGTCCAAACACCAAGTCGATCAGTTGCAAATAACAGGCATTCTCAGCATTACAACTTGCAGTGCTCCTCAAAGGCTTTGAGCCACAGGTACCGCACGTAGTTACGGAGTTGAAAGTGTCGGTTAAACCCTTTCTCCAGCTGGGGCAGATAAGATTGTTAGCTTCACGGTTGGCCGACCTCTCCAGCTTTTCTTGAAAAGTCTGTCTTGAAAATGGCTCTGTAAGTATATCTGCGACCGAATTAAAAAAACAACTTCTTTGTTAGCTAATGTGGATTGAAAAAACAGCTATTAAATCTAGGTGACTATATTTAACATATACAGGTCATTACAGATGCGGTTCACTAGTTCTGACCATTCAATAAAAGGACATGGAAAGGCCAATGCCATTGTATGACTGCTAGATGCCCCCAGTGTTGCCAACTCAAAATCTGTTTGGTTAAAGGAACGGTTTCATTGCCATTCATTTCAAGCTACAGGTGCCTGCATTGTTGATTCTGAAGACCTCAAGGCAGATTTCTTTGACCCTGGCAACACATGATGGCTGAAATATGGCTGGATCAAAGTTCTGACAAACATATACCACTGGTAGCAGCACAACCAAGAGAAAAGCTGTGAAATGAAGAGAACAGACTATTGGGAATAATTCCACATATTCTCATGGAAAAATATATTAAAAATGTTTGTCAGTGATTCTGACAGTGTTTAGGCCGGCAGAGAGGGCCATGCTGGCTCTGACGGCCCACCACGGATGAAATGAACTTTTCCCTCTCCAAATTTTAATTTAGTCTTTTCAAATCAACACAGAGCCAATGGATGGTGCACACATCCATTAGCTCTGTTACTTTTTCTACGATTCCCATCTGTTCAATTGTCCTTAGTTCTTCTACTCTTGGAATGAGTGGAACTAGAATGTGTTGTGGGATGGCTACACTGTAGGGCTGTGCATGCTCTATGAGTTTTAACGTAACTGGTTTTCTTTAAAAAAAAGCCAACCTCCCTGAACACGCTGATTTCTTTTAGGCACTTAAGTAGCCCCAGGTTTACTGTAACTGGATGCCTTCATACATTTTCTCCATCTGATTTGACCTCTACAACCCTGAATTGACTGTCTTGCAAATTTCCTCATATCTTGGCTCTTTTTATTACTATGGGCATCACACGCAGTGAGTGTTCCGTGACAATTTCAAGCAGTGTGCCACACCTCGGCTAGTGCTCTCATCTAGTTGGGTACCACCACTCTCCCCACAGGAAAACAATGGCACAGCCAGTGTGGTTTCACTAGTGAGTATGCGTGGACTCCTTTACTTTAATGGCCTTTTTTCATGGGTATCATTGCTTCCTCTTCACCATCTCTGCTTGTCTCTTCTCCTACTCCATAATTCTTTATTTTGCTCTCTCCACTGTCTGTACTTTGCCTTTGGTCTCGTTCCCTCTGTTACACCCCCCCACCACAGCCTCTCTCTTGTCAAACCTTATCCTTTAGGAGAGGCTGTATACCGTGTTTGTCTTTTCCCTTATTTTCTTGAGCTCTTCTGCTTCCTGATGTATCTGAACTAGGGAAATTCTCCGGTGAAATATTGAGCTCCACAGAGCAGAACTGAGGCAGGATTGAAGTCTGACCAAATAAAATAACATGGCTGTAAGCCATTAGGCTGATTCCATCATACAACCTTGATCCTAGATCCATGAAGGGCATCACATTATTTATTTTCTTAAATAATTATTTTGCGTCACTATAATGAATGAGGACTTAATTTAATAGAATAAAAAAGGAAATAACATAGCTCGATATTTTTGTACTTATTTGAAGTTACAGACCTATTTAAACAGACTTGGGGACAAAGGGAGGAAGATGTATAAACCACCTCCGATTCAGTTAACCCTGCAGCAATCTCTACAAAGGTTATGTGGCCAGTGCTAACCTTGACATTTAATGTTTCCTTAGTACATATTCTACTGATCTACAAGGCAGGACGTTATCCCTAAATTATCCATATTTGCTGAGCAGATATCCCAATTGTAATTATTAGAAAAGCCCCAGATCAAGATTATTTTTTCCAAATGCAGCATGGGGAAGGTGTGGCAGAATGAATTGCACAGATGGCTCAGCATGGGGTCAGTCCACACCACCCAGGATGCCTGTTCCTCTCTGCAGTTGGCATTTAACAGGTAGCAGCTACCTTTACTCTGATTGGATTCCTGTAGTGAGCAAGAGCAGTAAGGGATGCTGAAAATCAGACAACCATCAAACTTCTGTCAACATGAAAGGACGAAAAAAGAAACATCCAACTATCTATCAAACAAGAATGAATTACTTCAGCTGTTATAACAATAGATAGATGTCTTCTTTAAAACCTTTTTTCATTATACGAAGATATGATTGGATACCATCCCCAGACTAAGTGACTTTTTATGATTTTAATTTTGGATTCCAGCTATCTTTTTGTGTGTGAATGCCAGCTTGCATTCTAACAATGTTCATTACTTTTGAAAATGTTAAAGCTCTCATGAAATGTTTGTTCAATAATTACTCTTCAGTATGTCTTCAGTTGGAGATGTTATTGAAAAAAATGCCTGTAGAACCTTTGGACATTTCTCTGGATATAGCTTAAATTTACCAAAGAACGAGTGTTGTCCAGTTAACAACTCGGCATTAATGATCAACCAAGGTGAACTTCCTTTTCATTTTTCTAAAACTAGTTTTAAATACCTAGGTATAAAAATATGACTTGCTCCATTAAATCTCTACCTAAAAATAATTTTACAGCTTGGGTGGAAAGAATGAGATTGGACCTCCAGAAGATTGAAGGTTATCCCTTTATCTTTAACTGGCTGAGTTCAATGTGTGAAAATGAATGTTTTGCCCTGACTTCATTGTCTTTTTTTTAATCTTCTTTTAACCTTTATATGGTCTGGGCAATGTTCCATGCAAAATAAGTTCTGCTTCAGAGAAATGGGTCAAATCAGAGGTTTAGCTCTTCCAAACTTTGTGTCATAGGGCAGCAAGCGTCAAAAAGATATTTTTTTTGCTACATCATCTAGACATGGATGAATCTGTATGGAGGGTGACTCCTGTTCGTCTTCTTTTCGAGATCCTTTTGTGCCCCCTCACCATCAACCCCTTCCTGATATTGCCCTAGCCCATTGTTCCATCCATGCTTGGTATTTGGACTCGGTTGCATCAGCATTTTGAATTTGGAAATTACTCCCTGAAAAGCTGGATGCTATTTTTGGACAGAGGACCAGAAGGGGACGGAAATAATTTAGTGACCTTTATATTGATGGTGCCATTGCTAGATTTGAATCCCTGTCTTCTATTGTTGCTTGCCTGACTCGAACCTTTTTCGGTATTTTCAAATAAGGCAATTCTTAAAAACTCCAAACCCACATTTCCCCTAACCCCTCAAATCTGGCATAAATACACTCTTTGAAACTGCTGTCATCCCTGGAAGACCTATTTCACAATTTTTTACCCAAATTAAGCTAATACCATAATTTTAGCAATATTAAGTGCGCCTGGTAGAAAGTGTTTGATAAAGAGCTCGATGATGTGTTGGTAGTGGGCTATTTCAGGTCAACTCTCCTCCTATCTCTGTCTGAGTCTAATCGAGTTTAAGGTGCTACATCCAATTCATGTCTAAATTTAAGGTTTCAAAATTTCACCCTGAAGTAGATGGCAAATGTTACTTCTGTGCACCATCCCTAGCTATATGTTAGGGATAGCTATTTTTGATGTGCTGGATTTAGTTGAAAACTTCCCATTGATAAGCTAAACATTTAGCACTTTCAGTTTTCTTCTTGCTTGTAAAAGGATACTACTTGCTTGAAAGTCCCCCACGTTCATTTTGTCATCATTCCTGATGGATATTTTGCTTTTTCTCAAACTAGAAAAAAAAAATCTATTTTGCCATTTGCGGATCAGCATAGAAAAATTTACTCTACTTGACAGTCCCTCTCGTCTTAATTTGACCAACTGATAGTGCTTCCTTATATTTAAGAATACTATTGTATTACTTGTATTGCATGTCTTAATTTTGATTATTATTTCTAGCCTTTGTTGACTTGACCATGGGCTAGGGTTAGTTGGGAGGGGGGCAGGAGGTGTTACCAAAATATGGAGGGACATTGAATTTGTATGTTTTTGTACACCCAATGGTCCTTCCAATAAATGTGATTGCCAAAAGAAGAAATCGGCAGACAAAATGTGAGATGCTAATGTTGTTTTAGGTTCATGGTGTAAGCGTACCTAAATGTTTTCCCTGATGTTCAGAGTGCTTCGTGGGTCTGCGGTAGAGCGCGTGCCTGGAAGTCAGGCGCAGCGGCTTTGTATTATGCCGTGGTGGCTCAATGGATGAGAGGCCTTCATTGTAAAGTGCTTTGAATGATCGGTAGACTAGAAAAGTGCTATATAAAAACGACTCCATTTACCATTTCATAGGCCAAAGACTTTGTTTCTAAAAACATCATAAAGAAACAGTCTGTTGTAGTTTTCAAAATCCAAGAAGCAAACGTTTAATCATTTGCTTGTTTGAACACCACAGCATGGCTAAAACTGCTCAACTAAAACTGTGCTAATTTTCTTTTCAAATGGGCATCATATTTTTGTCTTTAAGTGGTCTATGGGTTGTCTGTACCATCTGTCTTGAGCAGTGGAAAGTTTACCCCTCTGCAGATCTGTGCCTCTTGATTTGAAACGTGCTAATGAGAAGACTTGATAGATAATATGGTACCCTAGGCTTCCAAAGCTGATTGACAAACTCAGTCCAATCAATCCCCAGACATATGCAGTGCAAATCAGATGTGGTGGTTCATTTTCCGTGACTTGCAATGTAAACTGGTCCACATACTCAAGCTGTTGTTTATCCCATTGGATAAGGGATTTAAATTCTCACTCATTAGAGTGTTATTGATTTAATTAGCATGGGTTGGAATTGATGGCTTTTGAAACATCCTATGTTTAGTGTTAGATCTTCCACAGTGGATATGTTAATTGATATGATGCAGACTTTCTGTGGTAATACTGATTTATTCATTTCAGAAGCCGTTCCAATAGCCAAGCAAGTGTACAGATGCATGGAATTTAGTTTTGCAAACCTAAATCAAAAATAGTTAATAATTACAAGTCAGCTGCTGTATACTTTTCCCCTCTCTGTCTGCATATGGTGACCTTGGCTCTCCACCCTTGTTTTGTGACAGATTATTATTGTGGCTGATTGTGTTGTTAGGCTAATTGATACCTCATCCATTTTTATCAGAGGGGGACTGTAGAGCCTAAAGCTTATGGGTTGTTGGAGAATGAATAGTTTATAAGGACCACTGCTGAACATATTATGACACACACACAAACACAAACAGGATTTGTATTCCGGCCGTTTTCCCCGCTAGCGGGGGTTGACCGGTCCATGGATTCGTCTCCTCCAAGTCATTGACTCTCCATGAATTTTTGTTGTGGAGCGAAGTTTTTTTTTTTTTTTTTTTTTTTTTTTTTTTTTTTTTTTTTTTATGACCGGATGCCCTTCCAAACGCCAACCCTTTAGTCGCCTCTTACGACACGCAGGGATATGGTGGATGAATTCTGACCCCCATCCACAGAGGGGAGCAGTTAGGGGAACAGTGTCTTGCTCAAGGAC
>OMLC01102635.1:0-19352 GCA_900302585.1 Regalecus glesne | reverse complement strand
TGACTAGTCTGCTTGGTCCTGTTTCAGTATCTTAAAGAAAGTGGATTCCTCACATCAGTTTCTCAAAAATGCCTTTCAGATGTGTGATAGAGATCTCTTACAGTGGCAAAAAATAACTATTTTGACGCCTGCTGATTTAATCCCTTTGCCCACTTACAAATAAAGGAAAGGTCTATACTTTTCATGGTAGGCTCATCTTAACAGTGAGACATGGTATTAAAAATGCATAGAAAATCATGCTATATGAATTGTAAACACTTATTTGTGTTTTATTGATGATAATAAGTATTTCAACCCCTAGGAAAATATGACTCAGCACTTGAAAGAGAAACCCTTGTTGGCAAGCACGGCAGTGAAATGTTTCTTGTACTTGGCCACTAAGTTTGCACAGATCCCAGGAGGTATTTTAGCCCACTTCTTATCACTTGGCAACTTGAGCCTTCAGCTCCCTTCACAGATTTTCAATAGGATTAAGGTCAGGAGATTGACTAGGCCATTCCATGACCTTAATGTGCTTCTTCTTGAGCCACTTCTTTATTGCCCTAGCTATATGTTTTGGGTCACTGTCATGCTGGAGCACCCATCCATGACCCATTGTTCTTGCTGAGGGAAGGAGGTTCTCACCAAAGATTTCCCAATACAAGGCTCCATTGATCCTCCAGTGGAGGATCAATGGAGTGGAGTCATACTGTCTCCTTAGCAGAGAAAAAGCCCCAAAACATAATATTTCCAACACCATGCTTAACAGTGGGGATGGTGTTCTTGGTGTCCAAGACAGCTTTTTTTCTTCCTCCAAACATGGCAACTCGAGTTGATGCCAAAGAGCTCGATTTTAGTCTCATCTGACCACAGCACTTTCTCCCAAGCCTCCTCTGAATCCTCCAGTTCCTTCAGACAGGCCTGGACATGTGCCTTCTTGAGCAGGGGGACCTTGTGAGCACTACATGATTTCAATCCATTACAGCCTAGTGTGTTACCAATTGTCATCTTGGTGACTGTGGTCCTACCTCCCTTGAGATCATCATTAAGCTCTTGCTGTATAGTTCTGGGTTGTTCCCTCACCTTTCTCCTGATCAGGTACACTCCATAATGTGAGATCTTGTGTCGAGCCTCAGACCAAGGGAAATTGATGGTCAATTGGTGTCTCTTCAATTTTCTAATTATTGCACCGACAGTTAGCTCCTTCTCACCAAGCTGCTTGCGAATGGTCTTGTAGTCCATACGAGTCTACTGCAGGACTGCAATTTTTTCCCTGATGGCCTTACACAATTCTTTGGTCTTGCCTATTATGGAGAGGTAGGAATCAGATGACTTGATTGATTCTGTGGACAGGTATATTCTATATGGGTAAATAGAACTTACTTAGGAGTACTAATTAAGTATGAGGACTAATCTGTGTGCCTCCTGGTCACAAAACTGGTCTGTGGGAGCCAGAAATCTTGCTAGTTTGTAGGGGGCGAAAAACTCATTTTCCTCAATAATACACAAATTAATTAAAAAAATGTATATACTCTGATTTCACATACTGTGAAAGAGCGGCAGGGTAGAGCGGTTGTCTGGCAATCAGAAGGTTTTAGGTTCGATCCTCAGTCCAGCAGAAAGCATGTTGAGGTGTCTTTGAGTAAGACACTGAACCCCTAACGGCTCCCTGAGAGCCATATGTGGTGGCTGCTCACTACTCTTATGTAATAGGATGGGTCAAATGCAGAGAATTGCAAATATCACCTTGTGGGACTACTAAGTGAATTATCATTATTTTCATTAAATTTTTCTAGGATTTTTAAAGAATATTCGGTCTCTCCCTGATAAGATGAACCTACCATGAAAAGTATAAACCGATCATTTCTTTCTAAGGGGGAAAACTCACAAAATCAGCATGAGGTGAAATGCTTATTTTCCCCGCTGTACATAGATTTCATATCAGTCATGAGAAAAATCAAAAGTTATGAAACCTCAACTAGGAGGAAAGGAGGTATAGTTGTTCTATCTTCCTTCAACCCCTCCTACCTTGACATCCTCTAGGTATTCTATATCAGCAGTGTTGTATCCATCTCTCTGGCTGTGCTGGATAACTTTAAATCTCCGCCTGCCAATGGTGTCAACAACTGAACGGCCATCGGAGAAAAACTCCACATTGCGGATCTCCAAGAGACACCCGAAGTCTGCAAACCTGGGTGAGAGAGAGAGGATCAAGATGAATAACAAGGTTAGGAGGTGTCATACGCCAAACAACATTTCTGCCGGCATGCTGCATGCTAGACACACCTTTTCTTACCTTCACTAAAACCAGCTCACTACTGTCAGGTTTTATATACTATATCCCATTTTTACAAGTCATACAGTTTGAACTAAACATAATTCTAAATGATTTAGTAGGGTGTAAAGCAGTTAAGCATTACACTGAAATATATTTGTGTGGCACGTGGCCCATTTTGACATCTTAGATATTTTCTTTGAATTAAATTGCAAATAAATGTTTTGGATTGTAATGCAGCAACCCACATCTCCAATCTTAAAGATTTATCATCATTCAGATAATGAAAGAAAGAGTACCACCTGAGCCCTTGATGTTTTCAGTCTCAAATATAGAAAGCCAACACGCCCACCCTTCCCAAAACAACTCTATGGACTTGGGTAACTTTCCAGACACTTTTATTACTGGACAGGGGATTTTTATTTTGTCATTTCACTTTGCTCAGCACTCACCCCTTGTGGTTGTCTCCAAGGCACATGCCAAAACACTTGGTTCCTGTCTCCATACATCGGCGAATCATCAGTCTGTAGCACGGCTCAAATATGTGAAGAGGGCATGGCACAGTGGGGAAGGCCATGGTACAAACAAAGATAGGCACATTCTTGTTCAGACTAAAGAAATAAAGAGGAAAAACTTTATTTGAAAATGCATCTTTTGATCTGCAGATATACCTCTCTTGTTTAGATCCCTCAAGTAATACAGCATGATGGATCAAACCAGTAAATCTTCCTACTGTCTCTCGACCAATCTACTTTGAAAAAATGCAAACTGCTATACATGCCACACCTTATGGGCCCCTGGCAGAATATTATCCATGATTGATCTCTGCCAGGGGACCATGGTATAGCTTGGGGGTAAGTGTGTTTCGGGAACTAAGAGGCTTTTGGTTCGAACTCACTACAGGGCAGGATGTCAGGAAGGGCATCCATCCGCATGCGTGCCCTGAGATGGAGTGGTGACCCATCCAGGGTGTTTCGCTTGCTTTCCCCAATTTCCGGATAGTCTAAAGCATGGCCCCATGACCTAACTCTGGATAGGATGTTGTCAATGGATGAATGATTTCTACCGCACAGCCTACTATCTTCACATTTTTTGTTCCATTAGCCATTTGGTATACTTGGGGAGGGGAAACCTTCTAGATTCAATATTCTCTTGATAATTAATAGTTATCACTTCTGTGGGTGTTTTACCACCTTTTGCCAAATGTTCACCAGGATATGCTCCAGGATGATTGAGCTGATTTTGGATGATGAGTGGATGGATGGGTCATTGAATATTGGACTAACTTTGAATGCAGAAATGACTATTTCATCTAAATTGTAATCAAGTCTGACTGACAGACAGAGAGATAGACAGGCAGACAGAGAGATGGATAGACGGATAGATGGATGGAGATAGATAGATAGATGGATGGATGGATGGATGGATGGATAGATGGATGGATGGATGGATAGATAGATAGATAGATAGATAGATAGATAGATAGATAGATAGATAGATAGATAGATAGATAGATAGATAGATAGAGAGATGAGAATAAGTGGGAGAGAAACCCAACCTATATATAAATGGAATTTCTAGTTGAGATGGACCATATTTTAGTATGTACTTAGCTCTTGTAGAAATGACTACAAGTAATGCAGTTATTATGAATGGTAAATTGATCTTATATGACATAAGTGACAGCTTATATACTAACTAAAAATCAGTAAGTCAGTAACATGGCTAGGTCACTAAACTAGGTCAGTGGGACACATAGTTTAACTTTATGTTCTCAGAGAAACACTGTAGCACATGACATAAACACACACACACACACACACACACACACACACACACACACACACACACACACAACTTATACAACCACGAGCCTCCTTTTCCAACAAGATAAATGGTAAATTGACTTGTTCTTGTATATGTAGCGGTTTTCTAGTCTAGCGATCACTCAATATTATGTCATCTAGGTATTAGGTCTAGTGTTGATCAGTTCAGACTCTAGTGCCTATAAACTGATATATAAAAGAAGGTAATTGAAATAGATAGAAGATGAAAAAAGAAAGGTTAATAGAAGGTAAAAGGGTTAAAGAAGACAAGAAAAGATTAGAAGTGAAAATAATCAGAAAGGAAGGGAATAAATGAAGAGAGGGACGAATGAAATTACAGAAAATTTACTTCGAGAGCTCAGCCATTTCCTCCTGGTTTATTTTCTGTCTTTCCATCAGCTCATTGGGAAAATACTTAAATATGAGGTACTCCATCAATACTGTCTTACAGTACTGCCGATGGGAAAGGTACTGTAAAAAGACAAGATAGACACAGACACAGAAAGAGATTTAAAAGAGACTATTAGAACCATCTTTGAGTTTGGTAGATATTTTAATGGCAGTTTAGTCATTTTGATGTTTAGAGAAAACCGAGTTCGGAAATTTTTCTCCATCATTACCTACCGGAAGAGCATGCGAGTCAGGAAATGAGATGGCAGGCATTGCAGGTTCGATCCCACTGCAGGGCATTAGGAAGGGTATCTAGCATTAATCCCCCATACTCCATCTGAGTCCATGTCCACTCCCACATCGTGGAACATGTTAAACAGTCCATGTGATTACCTCAAATACAGTGAGTTTTCTTTGTGATGCAGAGTTGCAAAGGTTGGTCTCTTTTGGCTTACAGTAAATTCAACAGGAAGGAAAGGAAAGGAGAGCCACTTTATATTTTCATTATTTTCTTTAAAGGAAATTTGTCATCAGCCTAATTTCTAAATCAAAAATTAAATCAATCAAATGAATGAATATGTACATTTGTAGATCCCTAAATGTTTCCTCTTCCCACTGCTCCTATAC
Source organism: Regalecus glesne (assembly GCA_900302585.1). Taxonomy (NCBI): domain Eukaryota; kingdom Metazoa; phylum Chordata; class Actinopteri; order Lampriformes; family Regalecidae; genus Regalecus; species Regalecus glesne. The sequence continues at coordinate 14,255 of OMLC01102635.1, read as the reverse complement.
TTTACTATTGTATGAGAGCAGTGGGTAACTACGGCACCTGGGGATGTATTAAAGGGATGTAATGAAATGATTGGAATAAAGTGATGCCACATAACAATCCTATTTTGAGAGCAGGTTTTGAAGGTTTTAGACAAGTGTTTTATAAATATTACAGTTCTTACCACAATAATATCGAATACACAAATTTTGATTATTTTCTATTAATCTGAAAAACAATAAGTCTATTTAAAGTTCGTTTTTTTGCATGTCACAGGTAGTCCCTACATTGTGGAGGTGGAAATGGATTTAGATGGGAGTGTGGGGAATTAAGGCTGGATACCCTTTCTGATACCCTGTGATGGGAAGAAGCCTACGACGCCTGAAAAACAAAAAAAGAATAATTTTTAAGATCATGTAGAGCAGAGTCTCCGAATCATTTTGGTTTGCAGTCTAGTAAACAGACTCTGATAGCTCAATGGTATATTAGTGCAATATGATATGTCATATACAATAAAGTGGCTGTTTCAATTGTAGACTGATATTGTACTTTGGCTATTCACGTGGTCAATAGAAAAGTAGTAAGGCAGGGTGTGTTTGGGATATACCTCAGACAGTTCTTGTTTACAGAGGGGACACTTTGGATTGTGGTCTAGACATCTTTCCAAACACTGGAGACAAAAGGTGTGACCACATGGTGTTGTCACTGGCTTATAAAAGAGTCTGAATGGAAGACACAAAGATAAACACACAATATCTTGCAAACTACTGAAACAAAGGTGAGACATGCACAACTTTACATACATACTTACAAGATGTCCATAAGCAAAAACGTGCAAAACCAGTAATACTACCCATGAAGACTATATATAAATAAATAGGACACTGTAAAATATAAATGGCTGCGACATTGTTTTGCAAAATAGTAGGCTGTGAACGAAAAGATGGGTCTGGCTCTCTCAGTGTCTTGAATTAGGTGCAAAGTTTATCTCACCTCATACAGAGAGAACATTCCAGATCTGAGGGATCAGTGAGGTCACTAACCACAGATCTCCGTGAGCCACTATGATCATTTGAATCTAAAAAAATAGAGATGATTAGATAAACTATTAACTGAAATAAAGCTGCTGTTAGTTTACAGATGTAACTCTGTTCCTTATGTAGGTTAACATATGTTCATGTCTGCATCCCTGTGTGTGTGAAGAACTTTTATGGTTAATGAGTAGGCCAGGACGATACAAGTTATATGTCACAGACATGGCTTTTGTCATGAGAAAGACTGTCTTCTTGAGATATGCCTATTTGGCTTAGACAAGGACGGACAATTTTCAGATGAACTTCCACTCCTATCACTATCACTTCGTTGCTTATATATATATATATCAGGGCTTATGTGTGGGTGTGTTTATGTGAGAGTGTGCTTCCTTATGAATGTGTAAATACATACAGTTGCAGTCAAAATTATTCAACCCCCCACATCAAATCAGGTTTATTAGTCAAGTATTATTATTAGCAGCTTTTTACAAAAAAAAAATCAAACAAGAACATTTTAAATAGCTCAACACAACTAATATTACAAGTGGTTTCTCCAAATTGAACAAAAAAAAATGCTGCTTTTAATGACTACTGCAGTCTCAAAATTATTCAACCCCCTCATGCCAAACATCTTTGGTACTTGGTAGAGCACCCTTTTGCTGCTATGACCTGCTGCAAACGTGATGCATAGCCAGACAGCAACTTCTGGTAGCATTCCTGAGGAATCTTAGCCCATTCCTCATGGGCAAAGGCCTCCAGCTCACTGATGCTCTTGGGTTAACGTGCTGCAACTGCCTTTTCCAATCCCACCAAAGATTATCTGATCCATGGGCCCTAAAAGTTCCAATTTTGTTTCAAAGGCACAAGAAAAGTCGGCTCAAATTTGCTCTGAATTACATAAATAAGCCAAAGAAGTTTAGGATTCTGTTCTGTGTAGCGATGAAACAGTGTGGACATTGTCAGCCCGCTGGTACTGAATCCTGATGACTCCCACTTATTGCTCCATGGGATGGTGGGAGCCAAACCGTAAATACTGATGTGAGGTATTTAAAATGTTCTTCTTTGATTTATTTTTTTTAAACAGTTGCTATTTTGTATATTTGACTAATAAACCTGATTTGCAGAGGGGGTTGAATAATTTTGATTGCAAAAGGAAATTGCATTTGTTCATGCATAGAATCTTGCTAAAGCTCACCAGACTTGAATCTCTTGCAGTCATCACTCCGCTCTTCTCCTGCTTCTGTCTCAGAGTTCCTTCGTTTCTGCCTGTAGACAAATCCAAAATCCGGCTTCCTGCCCTCTGTCTCCCCCTGACCTTTAAAAACTTGGCTCTCTGAGCTCTCAAAGGAGGATTGTGAGCAGATAAGTGCAGGGTTAGAGGAGGGATGCATGGAATCCAAGAACATCTGACTATGGCAAATGGTCTGTTGGACAGAAAGGGAGAGATATAGGAAGAGAAGGAGAGAGGGGTGAATGCATAAGAGAGGGAACACGAACATAACCAGACCCAACAGTGAGCAACCTATTTTTACCACTCTTACCTGCGAGGGCTTAGAGGTAGCAGTGACGCTCTGGGAGGAGGCGTGTAATGGTATGTGCATGACAGAGAATTGAGGTATGTGTGAAGTTGTTTGCATAATGCTGTTTTTGACATGTGCTCTGGTGGCCAGTATACTGGAGTAGTCTAAGACGTTGCTTGGGACCTGACTGGTAACTGGAGCCAAAAGATCACCAAGTAACTAAAGATGGAGAGCAGGAACAAAGTGATAGAAAATAGAGAGGGGAAGAGGAGATAAGAGGGTAAGTTGATGATAGGTGATTTGATACGTCATCTTTTATTCTTACATAATATTGCATAAAAGATGCATAAATCATCTGTATTGACTTGATCCATTGTACACATATGATCATATTATGGATAATCATTTTCTTCTGTGATGAAGGGTATGGCAGTGCAATATTTGATATGATACCCAACCTAATGCATCCATCATCTCAAATGTTTCACAAATACTGACATAGCCTTAAATCACTAGCACAGTTGAAACATGACTGACCGATTAAACTGCTTGGCAGAAAATGTGATCAGAAATCTTGAATGACATTTGATAGCGAATTTTAAAAGCTCTTTAATGAGAAACGATAGTACTCAGCAAATCCTAGTCTGATCACCAACTACCACTGTTAAATGTTCAGTGCACAATGGGTATTTACAATGGGTAATTTGCGCATGCTCATGTAATGTTTTATTTTGTGTCCCATAATCACAGAAAAATGATCACGCAACACATAAAACTCACTATAAAAGAACAAGCGCTAAAATAACAAATCCTACTGTGCAACTGCAAGTAGACTACCTGTCCTGCGTGCTGCCCTCAAGGAGGAGATACAGGACTCACAAAACACACACCAGCAGACTGAGGAACAGTTTCCTTCCTCAGGCCCTTGACACAAACTCAAGTGCAATCTTACAAAATCTGCAACATCTGATTACCACCTGTGTAGTATCTTTGACTGATCCCCTCCTGATCCCCTATGCACCCATTAGTGCTTTTTATACTTGATTGATTTTTTTCTCTCACCTTACCTAATGTATGCCTAATTCTGTTATACATGTTTCATATTTGTTTGCTTTATTTCTATTGATTTAAATGTATACATGCCTTTCATTCCCTTTATTTTTTTCTTTATTTTATATTTGTGCAATGAAGTCTCCTAGCCTAAGAATTTCCCACGATTGTACTTGTACAACCGGAGTGACAGAACAATCTTGAATCTCGAATCTTGAATAGATTTTATATGATACTTGTTGTCATGATTGTTCACCTTGTGAGCCTCGATCCTGGCCAGTCTGCTGTCAGACTCAATAGAGAGACAGACCAGGTATTCTCTGAGTGCTTCCTCAGTTCTCCCCAACAACACCAGTGCCTGAGCCTTACGAACATGACCCTTTGGATAGGAAAATAACTTGATAGTTAAAAAGATATAGTATCATAATTAATGGATTATATCTAGTTCATCTGAGGGATTTTCCATAGGTTAAATACTGTTTTCATCAGATTTATTTCTGACTATAGCGGTAATTTTTCTATAATTTTCAGTCAGTCTGCTAATCAGTCATTCATACCTTAGGCCAATGGGGCATGAGTCTACATGCTGAGTCAGCATCTTTCAAGGCCTCATCATAGTGTTTCAGACTGGAGTGGATCTGTGAGCGATTACTAAACAGTATGTGGTCTCTGGGGGCTGAAAAGGAGAGAGATGATTAGACACATATATAATGAAGGTAGTTGTTGGAATCATGTTGGTAATTATGCATGCAACAGAGGTGTTCAAATGTCCTACATTTTACAATTTTCTACAGAAGAACTTAAATGATGCCCCATGAGAGGATTACTGAATGGGCCCTCTGGGCCGAGGGGGGACTAAGCCAGAGCTTTTCCATGAAATCACTGTTATTAACTTTGCATTTCTTATTGCATAGTCGCAGGATTTGGTTATCCATGTTAATGACCAAGCCCAAAAAGTCCAAATGAAAAAAATGAAGGCAACAGCAGTTGAAAGTAAAAAATATCTTAGTTAATATGCTGTTGGGTTTAATTGTGTACATGTCCACTGTAAATCCTGTTGAGGTACAGGTGATTTAGTTATGTTCTGTTGGCAGTAAGTCAATGGACCTGCCCTGCTTAGGGTGGTGTAGCAGCGTAACTGTGCCCGGGGCTCATTGCCTCCTAATCCATCCATGTATTATCCTGTAAAGTCAAGTGAATTTTGCGTATAGCCCATTATCAGAAATTGCAAATTTGCCTCAGTGGATTTTGCAATAATACAACCTGTCCATAGATCCTCACATCAGATAACCAACATCAATTATTTTATATTAAATATATGTTAATATCACTCTAGGGGCCCCAGTAGCATAGTGGTAGAGCGTGCGCGTTGGGAAAAAAAATAGTCAAAGGCTGCAGTTTCAAACCAACCAGGGGATTCAGGAGGGGCAACTCCCCTTGCGCCATCTAAGTCTGTGACCACCCTCACAATATGGGGACTAATTGTGAAACATATAAATTGACCTTTCTATCTAAAATCAGACTTACAGGTTCCACCAAGGTATAATTAATTGCTGTTGTCAAAAAGTTGTCTTCATCTGTGGGAAGGGTAATTCCCTTTATCAAATTGGCCCTTCTTTAACAAAATAGTGCATTCACCTCATCGACAATTTCCTCTATATTTTCTAATAGACGTTTTTTACAAAATAATGGAATATCCATACATCCACCTAACTTCAACCGCTTCTCCAAAATCGAGAAAACTGGAGCCTATCGCCGTTCTCGTTGGGCAAAAGGTAGGGTACATCCTTTATTGATGGGGCGGCATAGCTCAGTGGGTAGAGCGGTCGTCTAGCAATCGGAAGGCTGCAGGTTCGATCCCCGGTCCTGCATGCAGCATGTCGAGGTGTCCTTGAGCAAGACACTTAACCCCTAACTGCTCCCCGAGCGCCATATGTTGGCAGCTCACTGCTCCTATACAATAGGTTGGGTCAAAAATGCAGAGAAATCCAAATTTCCCCTTGCGGGACTGATAAGGGAATCCTTTCTTTCTTTCTATAAATCACCAGTCTATCATAGGGCGGAGCAGTTAGAGGAACAGTATCTTTCTCATGGACATCTCAACATGCTTCTCTCCATGTGCGGGGATCGAACCTTCAGCCTTCCAATCGCCTGGTGAACGCTCTACCCACTGAGCCATGCCACCCCTATATGATGGAATATATTTACTACATTTTTAAAGACCTCAATGCCAGCTGCCAACTACCATTTGGACTGGAGCTGACAGGTAGAATGGTCTTTCAACACTGATGTCCTGTCATCACCACCTTTCATAGTCTGACCTACCCATCCATTATGAGGAGGGGACAGGATAGCTCCATGGGTATAGCAGGTGTCTGGCAATCGGAAGGTTACAGGTTTGATCCCCAGTTCTGCAGAAAGCATGTTGAGGTATCCTTGAGCAAGATGCTGAACCCCTAACTGATCCCTAACTGATCCCTGAGTGCCACATGGTGGCAGGCTGGTAGCTCTATGGAAGGAAGGAAGGATTCCCTTATCAGTCCCGCAAGGGGAAATTTGGATTTCTCTGCATTTTTGACCCAAACTATTGTATAGGAGCAGTGAGCTGCCAACATATGGCGCTCGGGGAGCAGTTAGGGGTTAAGTGTCTCACTCAAGAACACCTCGACATGCTGTATGCAGGACCAGGGATCGAACCTGCAACCTTCCGATTGCCAGACGACCGCTCTACCCACTGAGCTATGCCACCCCTATGCTCCTATACAATAGAAAGAAAGAAAGAAAGAAAGAAAGAAAGAAAGAAAGAAAGAAAGAAAGAAAGAAAGGAAGGAAAGGATTCCCTTATCAGTCCCGCAAGGGGAAATTTGGATTTATCTGCATTTTTGACCCAACCTATTGTATAGGAGCAGTGAGCTGCCAACATATGGCGCTCAGGGAGCAGTTAGGGGTTCAGTGTCTTGCTCAAGGACACCTCGACATGCTGTATGCATAGGATGGGTAAATATGCAGAGAATTGCAAATTTCCCCTCGTGGTACTGATAAGAGAATCCTTTCTTTCTTATACACTTTTAAAAGATGCAATAGCATTATCAATAAGAAAACGAATTGTTTTTTTTGTTGTGTCCTGAAAACATCATTTTTGGAGAATAAAGGTTCTCAACTTGAAGCATTACATTACATTGTAGGCATTAGCAGAGGCTCTTATCCAGACCAACGTACATCAAGTGAGCAGTTAGGTGTTCAGTGTCGCGCTCAAGGACACCTCAACATGCTGTGTGCAGTACCAGGGATCGATCCTATAACCTTCCGATTGCCAGAAGACCGCTTTACCCACTGACCTATGCCGCCCTGAAGTAGTAACTTATATCTTAAAAAAAGAAAGTTCTTAAGCTAAACAACATCTAAGGAAAAAGTACCCTGCATTATAAAACCATGCAACACTGGCAATAAGATCATCCACATCTTAAGTTTCATTACATTGAGAACTTGTGCAAATGTCATTGACCGTGGGGAATCACCGGGAAATCTATCTGTGGTTTCTATGCGCATTGGCAGAGTAAAACACTGAAAAAAGAACATTTTAAACTGGTAGACACTTGAAAGCTCTGTGAAAAGAGAAGAAATCAAACAAACACTGGTGGCTTTACTTTATAATATACATATATGCAAAATATCATAATCTACTTACTTGTTTATACCCTAGAGTATATTCGTAATCTACCATGAGTAACAAGGCTGCAGAAATGTCTTCAACTACCATCTAAATTGTATGACACACGCAATGACAGAAAACACACGGGCACAAACACACACTAACACATCCACAAGTTGTCCCATTTCACTCCGGTCTTCTGTTTGTGAACTGAGCTCTCAATGGAGGGAAGGCCTTACTAAAATGAAGGTCAACCGCTGTTACTGACAGGAATAATATAAATATTGTAATGTCTAGTTATCCATGTGTACTTGCAAACCAACCCAGAGTCAAAAATACTCAATTATGTTTTCATAAACTGTCAGTTCATATTATTTAACTGTACAATGGGACAAGTTGTTACACATAACACCAGAACATATAACTCGTTTCTTGAGGTGTCAGCAATGTACCCTAGCAGAGGAGCCTCATTTGGTTTTCCTTCACCTTGATCAGTCGCTAGACTACCAAAACGCTATAAAAGAACATCTCCATTTATCATATACACTCATAGTCATTTAGTATGAATACAAACAAAAGTAAAGTAAACTCAGAAATTATTCAGGGAAAGACTGATGTTTAAACATTATCATTTCCCCTTCTCCTTAGACTCTTCTAGGTAGACCGTATGTCCTATCAATATCTAAAAAGAAACGTTACACAAACCTTTTTTGTTTATTTGTTGGATCTTCATTTTGATTATTGTTTTCTATTTTTACTCTATTTTATCCTTTCGTGTCCTTAAGTTATTTATGCATATATGCTGTGCTCATTAGTACAAACGCCCTTTGTTGAAATAAGTGCAAATAAAAACTCATTGAAAATCCAAGACGTCTCTAGGATACTCTATGACTCATCCTGCCTGGCAGTGACCTATAATGATACCCTTGACCCACATATATCTCTTCATTGTTGATGTTATACAATACTGGAGAAAACGCTCCAGCACCGCCTGCGTCCTTACGCAACTTTGGGTCCAGCGGACTGTAGCCTACATAACAAGCCTGTTACCCAACACATTTGTGGTTGCTGCCTGATGGAATGTGGAGCATACCTTCACAGTGCCAGCAAGTATCAATGTGGTATAGATGTGATCCACACTGAGAAGACATATCACAAATGACAAACTAATCCATCTATCCATCATCAACGGCTTATCCGGTGTCGGGTCGCAGACTGACAATCTAATCAGAAATTAATAACTATCACAAGCAGCGCAGACTATCAATGACAAGGCTACAACCACTTGAAAGACACATTGAAGAGGACATACTATACTCGAGCCTCCTGGAATAGAATTCAAATTCAAGACTCAAGCTGAAATGTATTCAATTAACCAAAAAGTACATGTTAATATGTCGGTGACATAACTACACGTCTAGCGATAGTACCTATTAGGATTGCCTGGTTGTACTTCTCCAGAGCCGCTTTCATCTTTTTCTCGGCAAACAGATCGTTCCCTTGCCGCCGGAGACGCACGGCCAGCGAACGGCCTGGGAACCACTTGGTCAGGAGGTTACTGAGCACCACGTTGACCCGATAGCCGGGAACGTCAGTCAGTTTGGAGATGGCCCCGCATTGCTTACAGCAGGGCGCCTTCTCTGGCTCCCTGCGCTCCCTCTCCAGGCACTTGAAGCAGAAGCAGTGTCCACAAAGCAGGGTGACCGGATCGGCCAGAAAGCCCAAACATATCCCGCAGGAGAACGCTTCTCCCACTCCTTCACCACCGCCTCCTGATCCTACCGTATCGCCACCCTCTTTCCTCTTTACGTTATCCTTCAGGTAGTCTAATAGGTTGTCCAGGTGCGCCGGTTGGAGCCTCTCTATCTCCGAGGCTTGCCGGTAGGTGTTGAATGCCTCGGCGAGTTTTCCGTCGTACGCCAGCGCATCGGCCCGCTTCACCATCAGCACTAGCTGGCCACCCGGGTTGCTGAGCGCCCCTAGATGACATTGGTAGATATCCGCCGCTAAATCGAAGTTTTTCGACTGGAATGCCTCTGCTGCAAGCTGCAGCATACTTTCACTCTCTGTCCCCATGACAAACGTCACGAATAAATCACATCGTTGACCCTAGATGGGTTTGGCTGTCTAATAAAGTCTGCAGGGTAGAGAGCATGTTTTGGTCACAGCAGACTACACTGAGCCAATAAGTAATAATAGAATTTCTCATAGAGAAAAGGATGAGTGAGGAAGGTGTGTGTGTGTGGGGGGGAGGGGGATTATGTAAAACTGGTGTCATGTGACAGTGGCCAGCTGTTCTCATTGGGCGAGTTTAATGATAATACAGTTACAAAACAATCGCCTATGTAACACTTGGGGGAGGGTGTCATGGACAGACGCCAATCATTTCCATTTAGGACTAGCGACTGAATTTGATTTCATCATTTGGATAATACGGTCATTAGAAATATATATCAATGGAAGCAACGGCATACTTTTAACAATTTCTTGCTTTCCTCAAATGCTATCCTGATTGTTTTGTATTACTTACCAGGGCAAACTTGACACATGAGGACGTCAAGATGATGCCATCTACTCGCCTATGGGCAAAGTTGCACATTCATGTCAAATCAATTTTATTTCCATAGACTATTATCACAAATTTGTCTCACCAAGCTTTATAGCAATACTTCATTAAACTGGGAGAATATTATAGTGTACACAGAAATAAAAATTTCAATTTGCAGTTTAGATTTTAAGAGCAGGTTTTTATTGCTTTTTCACACATCTCGGTAGATTACCTAAGTACGTACAGATCCTACCTTCCCTCTTAATTGTCACTTAACTGCGTGACTTGCCTACATTTCTCATTCATAGTGGGGAACACAACACAACTAAACGCAACCCCTCCCCCAGCCATCAACAAACCTCCAAAATACCTCCAAAACCATGTCCCCGTTTAAAATGTGTGGTACATCACCAAATATAACCAAAACACCAAACATTATCTAACTGCATTCTGAGTGACAAGCAAACGATCCCTTCCCCGCAGGAGCTAAGGAACATGATTCACCGCAATAGGAAGAAACCTCAGGGAGGACAGACGGGCGTGCAATGGATGTTGTGTATACAGTGCAATGTACAATTAAAACAAATTAAAGAACGCCAAGATAATAAAAGACTTATAATGCAATTACAAAAGATTGTTAGTTGTAATAATAGCTGCTGTATCAATGGCTCTGTAATGGTCTTACTTATATGTGACTCTCCTAAGAAAACTGATGAGTACCACTGGTCTAAAATCCTTAACCTAATCTTATCCATGACTAATTTATGTCTAACACACATCATAACTTTAAATTAACCCTAATTGGAAAGTTAGCCCAATAGAGCCAATTGCCAAAATTAGCATCCTGTGTAACATTTTGTCATCCTCCCAGGAAACCAGAATTGTTGCAACCTCAATCTAACCTTGATCATTATATAGACATTTTAGGGCAACGTGTCTCGAATTTGAGAAACAAATGGAGGGATTAGAGTTGATCATTACCTAGTATCCCCTAAAAACTCTGGGATTTATTTATACTTAAGGATATGTCCCTATTTTAGGGTCATGTGGATGTAAAAATACTCACTTTATAGACACTATAGCATTGCAGCATAAGAACCCCGAAAATAATAGTGGTGGAGGACTAATTCAGCCGCCCTGGGGCCACAGTAGTTAAGTGGTAGAGTGCACACTTTGGAAACTGATGAGGTAAGAGACTGGATGCCATGCTAGGGCTGTGCACCCCACCAGGAGGAAAAGAGATCGACATATTCTTCCATCTATCATTGTGGGGAATGTGAGATCTCTTCCTAATAAGATGGACGAGTCAACCATGGAGACATGGTTGACTATGATAACCCCAGATATGGCCTTTTCGCTGGATGGCTTCAAGCTGGTGCAGGTGGACCGCATGAGGGAGAGTGGTAAAATGAAAAGAGGGGGGCTGGGGGTGTTTGTGAATGACAGATGGTTTAACTTTGCACATCACAATTAAAGAACAACTACGGCAAGGCCATGGAGCAGTTGCCTGTTAGCATGAGACATTATGATAATTCTCGAAGGACATTGACAGTCTCACTGAATGTATCACAGACTCCATTAACCATTTTTCAAACAACAAATCATGAATTAGTCCTGATATAAAGGCTCTACTCCAGGAGAAAAAGAAGCCCTTTAAGTCAGGAAATAAGGTTGGATAAAGGGCTGTGCAGAGGGAGTTGAGGGGGGATATCATGGGAGGAAAAAGGGCTACAGGAGGAAGATAGATGACCAGCTACAACAGAACATCAGCAGAAAAGCACATTTCCAGGCTCAATAACCCAGGTAGTCAACAAGGTCAAAACAGTTTAATCAGGTCATCTGGAGATATGTTTAAAACAAAACACGAGTATGTTTAAACAGTCCTTAGAAAGGGAGCTGGGGAAGTCACATCTGGACTGAGAGTTGAGGATGATATTCAGTGGAATGCGGAAACAGTCAAATGTTTTGTTTTAAACATATGCCCAGGTCATATATTTGACATATGACCTGAAAGAACATCAGCAGAGTTTAGAGATGCCTGAAAACCATCTCTGGTCACAAGGAATCAAACTCCCAGGCTGTGGGAGACCAAAAGTGGATTAATGATCTGAAACAATTCTTCAACAGATTTGATCAGACACCTACCCCTGCCCAGTTGTCACTACTACAACCCCTTTGTCTGCATATCCAGCATGCCGCCAACCCCTGCCACCCTTTATGCAACACCCAGCCCACAGCCACCCACCACTGCTTGTCTCATCATCCCAATCCTCCCACCTCCATCCCCACCCCCTGCTCCAGCTCGTCCCTCAAAATGAGCTGGAGGCTGGTGAGAGTACCACAAATATGGAAAATCTCCCATGTGGTATCAGTGCCCAAGACTACACCCCAAGGACCTCAACAGCTGAAGGCCAGTGGTTCTAACAGTCCATCTGATGAAGACCCTTGAGCAGCTTGTCCTTGGTCATCTCCACCCTGGGGAGCCTAATGATTGACCCATTTCAGTTCACCTATCAACCTGACATTGGTGTAGATGAAGCCATCATCTTTCCACAAGATCGAGTTCTCTCTCACCTGGAGGAGCCTGGGAGCACTAGGAAAATTATATTATTTGATGTCTCCAGTGCCTTCAGTATGATAAAGCATGTGTTTCTTGGGGATAATTTGGAGTATAGAGCTGTGTATCATCAGCTCCTATCATGGATTTTAGACTACCCACCAGTTTGGACTTGGTCAGCTCTTATTCTCCCTTTATTAAGCTGGTGCACTGTTTGGGAGGAGTCCTGGCCTTAATAAATGCCAAATTGGGATAACAAAACTTTACCATGGCCTGTTTAATATGATATTTCTCTCCCTCTCTGGCCACTAAGTCATTGGGGATGTTGTCAGCTCAGTAGTACAGTCTTGATGACTCCCAGTTTATGCTCCAGGGTGATGGGGGTCAAACCTTAAATACTGATCTATATGTGCGGGTTTATGGTAAGTATTCACAATCAACTGTTCCCCATCACCAATCTTAATTTCATAATCCAAGGCCAGAATGTCATTTCTAACATCCTCCCTGATGTATTTGATGTGGTCGTCCACCAAGTTAATGTGTTCAGTGAAATTTAGTACTCTTACCTGGATTATTGAGCATGCATCCAGACGTGCATTGCAGTGTTTATGTTTAGCTGAGTAGCTGTCCTTTAATCTGAGAACCCTTTGTCCACAGTAGCAACATACTTTTGTGTCTTTCTCTGTCCTGAAGACAGTATCGTAAGAACCCTTTCACTTGCTTTGAGAATTTTTCCATGATGCATTCTTGGAAGATTGCCGACCAATTGGATGAACAATCTGCTCCTATGGACCTTTGTTGCTGCCTGCTACAGTTTTAAGCAATGCTTGTGCAACTTCACATGAACAGGTAATGTCTTTAATTTGTTCAAAGTTAAATAGCAACCAGTGCCATATAAATTCATGGAGGGAATAAATACAAATAAATATGAATAAATAATGATGATACATTAATGTTAAAAACATATTAAAATATGATGACTCATAAGAACATATGCTGTTAAATTGCCAATAGATACATTAGCGTAACAGTTAAAAACAAGTAATTTTATTTCATTGAAGTCAGTATATTTACATGGAGTTTGTGTAAGTATAAAGAAATCTCAACCATTTTTTCTTTATTCTTTTTGTATGTTTCAGTTTTACTCTTTCCTATGATGTCATTAAACCTGTGGATATTAGACAAATTTCTCCAGATTTACAAAAGTAGGTCAATCGGTTCAACTGGATCAGAAGTTTATTCAGAAACCTTTCGTCACTCAAACAGGTGACATCTTCAGTCTGAGATGACTGAGGGTAGCATATAGGCCTTTATCACAAATTAACAATTTGCCTCAGTGGACTTGACATTAACACAACATCCTGTCCTTAGACCCTCCGATCGGATAAAGAATAACTTCCTCAAAGACCCCTTTAGCAGGGAGAAAAATAGGGAGAAACCTCAGGGAGAGCAACAAAGGAGGGATCTCTCTCTCAAGATGGACAGCTATGCAATGAATGATGTGTACACAGAGTAAGACACAATTTAAAGAATACATCATGATCAGAATAACATAATTGTAATTGAATCACATATTTAAAACAGTAATAATAATGATAACCTCCTTCATTGTGAAGGTACTAATTAATGAATATGTAAAATGCAAACATACCAGATCAAGCCACTAGGCCAAGATTCATCATATGTTAAATTTGGACAAATAGATAGATGGATGCGGATCCTTAAAAGAGATGGAAATAGCAGGCCCCACTACACGTTACATGTTGTATTGTTTGAAGACGGTGACACTGACAAAATGACAGGAGGTGCAGTTGGAAGTGGCAGAGTTGAAGATGGTTAGATTTGCATTGGGAGTTACAAAGAAGGACAAAATTAGGAAGGAATATATTAGAGGGACAGGATAAGTTGGACAGTTTG
>OMLC01102633.1:0-25022 GCA_900302585.1 Regalecus glesne | reverse complement strand
ATATGTTCAAGATATAATGTCCAGACTGAACTGAAATAAAAAAGAATATTTAGAAATCTGACTCATTTAGGGATGGATAAGGCAGTTACGAAGGTGATTCCGAGTTCAGAAACCTTACTCACAACTCTTTATCATGGAAGCAATTGTGTTCAATAGTGGATTTGTTAGACAGCTTAACCCCCTGGCAATGATATTTTTTCCAAATGTATTTAAGACACTAGATGCTTGGAAGTAAAACACCAAACATAATTAAATTAAAGAGACATTTGTTTGACCATCTACTCCTGCTTCACAACTGACTGTAAAACATACCACATAGTCTTTGTGGGAAAATGTAGATTTTTGGCAGTATAAAATTGTAAAAAATTAGATGATTGAACAATGATTCATCTTATTTATTTTCTGTTCAGGACTGTCCTTTGTGACAGCCCCATCACAATGCAAAAGAGCAAAATTAGTTTTGCCATTGGTGAGAGATGTCAATTTAACATGCCACAATTAGTCCTCATGTTGTGGTGGTGGACATGGACTTACATGAAGCTTGGGGAAAGAAATCCAGATATTCTCCCTGATGTTCCGCAGAGAGTTCAAAGCCACTGCCTCTGGGTTGTGTGTTCCCGCAAATCATGAGTCAAAGTTCATCAAAATTGGAATTTGCAAAAAGGCAGTTTGCAGATTTGATTTGTTAAAGTAATCATAATGATTCCTTTCAAATTATAAAATTCTGGTCAGAAATATTGCTGTTAGGCAGTGTGATTGGGGCCTAAAATTGACACAAGACAAGCTGCCCTTGATAGTGCAGATCCTATTTCTTGATGTTCCTATACTGTACCCTTACACATTTCAAATCACAGCAGTTCCTCAAAAGGAAGTCACCATGTTGAAATTATTTACTCTTCAATAACCTCCATCCATGTTAAACAGGTCAGAATATTAATGAAATCATCCCAAAGATTATTTTAAACTCCTCTTGAAATTTGCTCTACTACTCGAAATTTGAATATGTATCCATTTGCACACACTCACCTCCATGACCACTATGTCCTTGGAGCTTTGTTTCTGGACTTTGGGGTGCTGGACCTTGACAGCCACAGTCCTGCCATCATGGAGAATTGCTTTATGGACCTGAGCTAAGGAGGCAGCACCCTGAGGCTTTTCCTCAAAAGAGACAAATAACTCTGATAGCTGAGAAAAACAAAATGAGAGAGTGACATAGAAGTAAGGGGTTATGAGGAGAGATGGGAAATAGAAGACAAGACAGAAAGGAAAGGGAAAAAAAGAAAGATAAGAAAGTGATTGGTAGGTTAGGTGCAAATTTTGCTGATCATTTTTTTGTAACATACATTTTACTTTGGTACCTTTATACCCCAGACTGAACAATATACTGATAGGTGGAAACCAGATTTGGACCACCTTGAGCAGCTAGGATGAAGCCCATTTACCAATGGCACAAGAGGTTTACAAGGGCGGCATAACTCAGTGGGTAGAGCGGTCGTCTGGCAATTGGAAGGTTGCCAGTTTGAGCCTCGTACCTGGAGAGTAGCTGCAGGTATGGGGCTCATATAATAATGATTCCCTTATCAGTCCCACAAGGAGAAATTTTGATTTCTCTGCATATTTGAACCAACCTATTGTATAGGAGGGGATGTGAGGTGCAAACATATGGCACTTGGGGAGCAGTTAGGGGTTAAGTGTCTTGCTCAAGGACACCTCGACATGCTATATGCTGGACATATATTACCACATTTACCCTACAAGGCCAGGGATTTCATGGAGAAACCTGATAATTTTATTGTCATCTAAGTGGCTAGACCTTTGTGGAAAATAAGGAGTATCATAAGGAGAATATTTTATTCTGTTTCAATGTTAAATCTTTCTCTCATTTTTTTCCTCGTCTCTTCTATGAACAATGTGATGTAAGTGTCCCTTGTCTGCATGTGTAGTCTAACCCTCTATCAGGCACACATAATAATTGAGGCCATGTGGCACAGATCGAAAGCTGTTCTAGTGGTATCTGGACACTGCTTGGCATTCTCGTCATTATATTATGTATATATCTTGTAATTTCATTACAGTTCTGTTTTCCATTTTTCCATGTTGTTCTATGTAAATTGTGCACACACACAACATCCAGTGCACATCTGTCTGTCTTGGGAGAGGGCTCTCCCCTCTGTTGCTTTCTCTAAGTTTTCTTCCAATTATTTTTCCCTTTAAATGGATTTTTGGGGAGTATGACCTTATGTGATGCAATGGTCTAAGGATAGGACATATAAGGATGTTAAATTGCTGTAAAGCCCCCTGAGATTTAAAATATATATATATTAGTGATGATAAGCAGTACAAGTAACACTGACAACCAGCGATATTAAGAAATAGGCCCACACTGCATGTAAACAGAATGCAAGCCTCAGTAGAGGAATGATAGCTCAGTGATTAGCACTGGTGCATCACAGGGAGAAAGCCCTAGGGTTCAATCTGATAAAGGTGGACTGGGTCTGAGTTTGTGTGTTCACCCCTCTTTTAGATGGCTTTCCCCAAGGTGCTCCTGTTTCCTTCCACACCAAAGATACGCATTTGAGCGAGACACTCCTATGATTGCCCATAGATGGGTATATGATCTATTGGTCTTGGGGAAAATGTAAGCATCATTACAACCCACCTAATCCAAACACACACAATATCAAAAATGTTCACAACAGCAAAAACACTAGGCAGAAACTTCAGAGAACATACAAAATTTAGAGAACTAAACTAAAATTATGTGCTTGGTGACTATGAAACATAATAGAATAAAGAAATATAGTATATTTAGTTTACTTATATATAAAAAGTAGGTTGGATCAAGAGCATAAGCAGAAAAAATAAAAATAAAAACATAGCAGCTATTAAATCCGGAAAAGATGTAGCAGCATTGTCACATGCTCAGTTATTGCACAGAGTATTTATTCAGTTATTATGGTATATTGCACATAGATGTAACGGCAAACTAATAGATATATCCATCCATCCATCCATCGTCAAACACATATTCCAAGTCAGGCCACGGAGAACTGGAGCCTATCCCGTTGCTCATTGCGCAAAAGGTGAGCAAACACCTTGGACAGGTTTTCCGCCTTTCACAGGGCAGAGAAGTTGGGGGAACGGTGTCTTGCTCAAGGACACTTTTGATACTCTTCTCTGCAGGTGCAGGAATTAAACCTGCAATACTCTGAATGTTCTACCCACTGAGGTTTGCTACCCTTGACAGATGTAAACGTATAAATATCAGTACTTTAGAGGCTATATGAGAGACTAAGCTCACCAATGAGAGATTAGCTCACTGCTCCTATACAGTAGGATGGGTTTAAAGGCAGATAATTCCATTTTCCCCTTGTGGGACTGATAGGAGAATCGTTTTAATTTATTTCATTTCTTAAGCTCACCTTTTAAGATCAATTATATCACCATACTATGGTACCTCACTACAAGCCAATCTATGTTCTTTGTTTTAGTGGTTCATCTCCTACCTGTGTAAAAGCCTCTTGTAGCTATCTCCTGCATGTTGATGAGATGGTGCAGCGAGACTGACAAGGCTCTGTAGGACTGTTTTGAGACAACTTGTTTGGGAAGAACTATATGATTATCATGGGGAGGACATTGACAGTCTCACTAACTGTATCACAGAGTATATTAACTTTTGTGTCGAAAAAAGTGATTGTGCTTTCCACTTTAGAGTGGTAACACCATAATTTCCCCATGGGAGTAATAAAAGAATATACCATCTTACTTGTAACAGAGGAGCATATCACCAGCCAGCTCTGCTTTAACAGAAGGAAGGATATATGCCACTATTGCGATAACATGCGAGAATTCCTGCAGCAGGTAATAAAGTCTCATGCAAATAGCTAACAGCTCGATGTCCTTGCTGCAGAGTTGCTCTTTGACAGTGATGTATGACCCAGGATTTACACCATCTACCATAAACAATGGTAATCTCCCTCCTTTCCACTTTTCACTCTGCCTCGTACTATCTGCCCGCTCCTGTCTACTCATACCAACATAATACCATCCAGCAAAGCCACCATACCCGGGGTTATTGTAGTTAGCCATGTCTAGGTAAATGCCATGATACTACATTCACAATATTTCCTCCGACACCAGGTCAGCACTGCTCACCCATCTTATTAGGAACAGAGCTCACATTCTCAATCATGATGGACGGGTCTATATCTTCTCCTCCTGGCTTAATGCACAGCCCTGGCCGGGCACCCCCGTCTACTCTTTCTAGCTTGCGGGGAACATCAGTCACTCCTTAGGTAGCACCGCTGTGTTGCGGAGAGCTAACAACTGATGCTGTAATCAATGGCACTATGGCTGCACACAGGGTCCTCAGACACAGTCGCAAACAGTGCAAAAAGCAGAAGAAAGGACAAAGCAAACAGTGTCTCTAGTCTCCATAGTTTACGGAATCAGTTAGAAAACAATAGTATGTCAAAATAATAAAAAATAAAAACAACAACTAAATAACAGAGGAAAAGTTCAAAGGTGAGCAAGAGCTGTTGCAAATACTACAGCACCATCTTGTATTGGGACTCGTAAAGTTGCTCGCCCAGACGGCATCCCTGCCTGTATTCTCAAGACATATTATACTCAGCCATCTCAGCTTTATACTCCTATTTTAACCTTTCACTGTAATTTTATGTGGCTCCACTGTGTTTAAGAAAACCATTGTTTGTAGATAGATAGATTCCCTTATCAGTCCCACAAGGGGAAATTCAGAATTATCTGCATTATAACCCCATCCTATTGTATAAGAGCAGTGAGATGCCACCATACGGGGCTGTGTTTACCCTTTTGTCTCTCTCCCCTGTAACAGGATATCACTGTACACGTTGTACAATGTACTGTGCAAAGTAGCCTATGTTTTGAATTGAGATGTCTCGGATATGGGAGAAGGTCTCTGGAATTTTTATTATGTAAAGGCAAGAGTGCCTGTATATGGAAAAAAATCACCTGAAGACCATTGATTGTTAATCTGAAAACTACATTTGCCTCTTACCCAGGTATGTGTGAAATAAAGGGGTGAAGCCCCCAAAAAGTTAAAAGAAATATGTCTAAACGCAAAATTTCAAATATTTTGCTGATACTTTCTCAACTCTAGTATAGGATGTGTAATGCGAGATATATCATTCCTGATGAGAAGTTAGAGATGAAGTCCAGAGTTTTACAGACGTCATTAACATGGTTGCTTTGGTTAGGGAAGACTTTTCTATAAAGAAATAGACTACGTGAAATAATTCACTAGCGGAGAGAAGCGCATTGTGTGACCTGTGTGCTCTGAACATTTCATTCCATTAGAGGGCACCAATATGGGTATACAGATATTATTCATAGCTTTGTAGCTAAGTCTAGAGAAATACCTGTAACAGACCTCATAAGATAAAAGCATTATAGAAATAGAGTAGAAATTAGGCATACATACAAGAATTGGGCCCAGAAGATACAAAGAAGTCTATGAGGAAGGGCTGTTGTATTCATCTTCTCCTGACATCTTAAGTAAAAATAACGAGCATTTGCTGAAGTGATAACAACCAAGGACATTGGCAATTGAATGTTCACAAGCATTCCCTAAATACATATCTCCTGATCAATTAAAACTTTACCAAAATAGAGATTACACATGTTTGAAACTGTCAAATTGAATTGTCTAATCTGACTGATGGACTCTGACTGGACATACTGGGAAAGTACTTTGCAAAGTGTCTCTAAGTGTGAAATTATTTGTCTCTGTGTCGGTGTGCATTTTGGGCCCAGTGCACATATCTGTATCTATTTCCTATGTTTGAAGAAGAGAAAAAACACTTTGTAAACAAGCGTAATAGGGTCTGACCCTTTATATTGCACAATCTCTGAGCTGCTAGATCCAAGGTGTTGAGCCGTGTTAACGTTTTAAAACTAAAGTTTTGTAGGCAGCAATTCTATATCACATGTGTATTGTAAGAAGGAAAGCTGTTCTAATGTATCTTTCTTTCTCTCTCATCAAAGCCTGACAAATACACGAATGAGAGGTGCATGAAATACATGCAAGGGAAAGGCAGATTTTCAGTGAGTGGTCCATTGCTCAGTTGATTTCTGAATTGCTGGAAAGTACTAAGTGCACAGTTGGTAAGAGCTAAGTCAGCTCTGCTGTGACGCAGCAACATTTGTGTAATCCACGACACGTTGGGTGTGGAACGTAGGTTTCTATGAGACTCTGTTGGGATTCCACAGTAGACTGAGGCATAGAAGGAAGTAACAAGCAGGTACCCCCCAAAAAAGTGGCGTTAAAAGGTGGTCAGCCCCCCCATACACACACAAAGTGCAGATCGAAGATTCATCGCGATAGGGACCTCCGGTGGTGTAGGGGCTTAAGGCGATGTTCAGCGCATCTCTGCGGCAGCTGGGTGTTTTAATCCTGGTGGAGGTCCATTGTTAGTGGGGCATAATTGGCTACGTCTCACATGGATATAAGAGTTCGGTTGGATAAAAATAATTCTTGATTTGCTCCGGCCGCTTGAGGTTAAGTGAACAGAAAGTACTCTCACTTTGTTCTCCATCAATGGTCAAGCACTCACCATGTGAGACCGTGATATATGAAGTAGCGAGGGCTAGCTAGTTGTCATCTGACTTTGAGGAGACACATGCTATGGCTTCCTCCTTCCTGTAGAGGGGCATGAAAGCAACAGATGCAGCCATAGACATCTCAGGGAATTCAGGTGAGAAAAAGGGAATATATTTTTTTTAAATTCACCAGGACACCACCCACTCCTCACTCCCCCCTCAATACAAAGACAGTGGGAAATAAAATAAAAACCTCTGCTCAAACTATTTGATTTTGGAATCTACCCAATACGTTTGATTGCTGAACTTTCACAGGATCTGCTTGGGCAATTAACTTCCAACTCTAATTCTATAAGCCAGGCTAACTGACTAGTGACAAGTACAATATTCAATGAATTATATGCACAATTCCACACGTGTGGGCTACCAGTGGCAATTGTCGAAATTAAACACTAAGAGCATATGAATGAAATTCAGAAAATCTCAGTGAAATGGGAAAAACGAACCAATGAAGTGCAAGGTGCTTGGCCAAAGGGAGGCAAAATTGATGTGAACATGAGTGAGGATATGGAGCTTCTGATGAAAGACTACAAGCCAAATGAGGAAAAAAAGGCAAAATAAAAGAGAATTTAAGCTAGAAATACTTTTCTTTTCAAAAGAGAAGGTCAACACTACAGGGAAAATATAAGAGATGGCCTAACGGAATTGAGAAATTTAAAAAAAAGTGAAGGCAGAAAAACAATGCCTCCAGCAGGACAGGTTAGAGGAAATAAGACTTATCCCATCTCTGGTAGGAAATGTGACTATTAATGGAGATTTTGAATGTGTTAAGAATAACAGGTCCCCTGGAGCCCATCCCACTTCATGTACCTCCTGCCCCAGAAAACCTACAGGTGACATTGTTCTTAGCCTCAGATTAGATCAAAATATCCAGAAGAAAACAGACCACAAAATCTGATTCCGAAATTTTGTAGCATGGAAATTAAGGTATATGACCTAAATATGCCGTACATGTTGGACTGCTATCCAAGAACATGAGGAAACAGTTAAAGGAAAAAAGAGGAGAGTCCTATTGGATCAATCTTGATAAAACAAGAACAGACCTGAGGCAGAAGAGAAACAGAACAAAAATTCAGGTTGTAGAAAGACATTTGGAAAGCGTTCATGGTATCAACTCCCATGAGGAATCAGGGTCAAGAGAAGAGGGATGAATAACTGGACCTAATAAAGAGACCAGGCAGGACAATAAAGCTTATGATCTTAGACATAGATTCAACATATACCCACCAGATAGATATACTGATCCTGGCCAATTCTCAATTGTGATAAAGCTATTATATACAATGCCAAATACTCAACCTTGCAGGGCTGATTTCCAGGGTGCCTGAAATTCATTAGGGTGCCAATGAGCTATGCCACTCTCAGGAGACTGAGGAGTAAGCTGAAGCCAGTACAGTGCTAACAACTCCATTCAAAAACTCAATCATTAATGCCAGCCCGGTTAATCCATGGGCAGAACCAAACCATGGTTACTTGGGGTGGCCAGATAATCCTACAGGGGAGGATCAGCTTCCTATTCCTACAATGGAAGCTGCCAAAGAACCCATCTTGCAGGTTCTTACAGAGGATGGAAAAAACCTAATAATGGTCCACACTGGAGCAATGTACGCTTCTGTAAATCCAGATTACGCCGTTTACCTCTCCATGTCTGCAAAATTTATCAAGACAGTAGGAATCTCAGGAGTGACATGATTAATTCCCAGAGATGGCCAAAGTGATCCAGTAAGAGTCACTGTGGGGGGAGGTCTTTGTTCCAACCAAGGACTTCCACACCTGATTCTATTATTCTACCAATTTTCTTGGCAAAGGACCTTGATTAGTAGAAGATACACATTTGAGTCTACTGATCAAGGTCCTTAGCAAACAGAATTAATTGACTAATAGAATCAGGTGTTTAAGTGCTTGGTTGGAGCAAACACCTGAACCAACAGCGACTCTTACTGGATCACTTTGGCCATCTCTGATTCCGACAACAGGTCCATTGTGATTAGCTACAGAAGATAGTGAAACCAAAATACCCAATCGAGTATCTAACCAAAGTCCTATCAAATTCTGAGGAAGAAATACATTGTGAAATGGGGTGGCATGGCTCAGTGGGTACAGTGGTCGCCTGACAATCGCAAGGTTGCAGGTTCGATCCCCGGTCCGACAGAGAAGCGTGTCGAGGTGTCCTTGAGCAAGACACCTAAGGTGTTCTGGTACCATGTACACTTATGAGCATCCTTATGTTCAAACATGGTCTTTTTTATGGAAAATCAATGACTAGCACAAAATTCCAACAATAAAGCACCACTTTGGTTCAAATCAGGGAGGCTGTTCTCCCCAATCACACCCCTCCAAGTGTCTCCATCATTACCCACATGCACATTGAAGTCTCCCAGTAAAAGGACAGAGTCCCCTACAGGGTCTCCAAAAATGGTTGAACACTCTGATGTACTGTTTGGTGCATAGGCACACACAACAGTCAGAGTTTTTCCTCCCATATTCCTAAAGCGTGAGGACATGACTCTCTCATCCACAGGGTTAAATTCCAATATAGTGTCCCTCAGCCAGTGGCTTGTAAGTATCCCTACACCTGCCCGGTGTCTCTCACCTTGGGCAACTCCTGAGAAGCATAAAGTCCAACCTCTATCTAAGACCTTGGTTTCAAATCCAATGCTGTGAGTAGAGCTGAGCCCCTCCAGATCTAGTTGGTAACGTTTCACCTCTCGTACAAGCTCTGGCTCCATATCCCCCAAGGAGGTGACATTCTGCGTCCCTAATGCTAGCTTCTGTTGCTTGGTTCTGGTCCGCTGAGACCCTTCGCCTTCACTGCTACCTGTGTTGCAGTGCACCTGACCCCACTAATTCTTCCTGTAGGTGGTAGGTCTACAGAATCGAGAAGTGTCCACATTGTTTTTTCAGTCTCCGTGGTAAACTCAGCCACCAGGCACTCTCTGACAGGCCCTCCTTCTGGGTCTGGCTCCAGATGAGGGCCCCGGGCTTCCTCCGGGCAGGGTATTGTCACTTCTTTTTGAATCTTTCATGGGGTTTTCTTGAACCATTCTTAGTCTGATCCCTCACCAGAGACCAATTTGCCATGGGAGACCCTAACAGGAGCACAAGGCTCCGCACAACATAGCTCTCGGGATCATAGAGACACTCAAACCTCTCCACCACAATAAGGTGATGGTTCCTATGAGAGGTATAGCCAACTTAACTATGGAAAATCAAGTCAATGTGGTAGTTCAATTGGGTCATCAATGAAGCCCATATTATAGCTACGCTGTACAGTTACAGATCAAATAGACACTGCTGAAGGACCCCAAATAATTTGTGATCTGGTAAGGACAGAAGACCAGTTAACATTAAAGTGTGAATCAGAGAAAGACAAATTAAAGCTCCATATGCCTCTTCGGGATACTTTCAAATTCCTAGTCTGTTGGAACAATAGTATTGGGCAGCTGGAGTAAAGACAATGAGTCCAGTGAATTGATATGGAACACCCTAGCAGTGTTTTTCAACCTTGTTTGAGCTAAGTCACACTTTTTAGATTAAAAAAAACCTAGGTCACACCACTAACTAAAGATGTTACAAAATGACACATTTACCATGACAATGTAGTCTCAATTTATTTATACTGGGCCTGTTTAGATGAACACAAAGCTGATATCCTGGCAGGAACTGGAGAAAGGCAGACACAAAACTCTTCCTCAACAGCTCTCAATCTCTCTGTGTTTAGTTTGTATTGCATTTATGCTTGAAAAGCTCAACTCGCATAGATATGTTGTGGAAAATTAGAGCAATGTTGAAATAGCTCTGTTTGCCAGAAAGGGGTAGTAGTCAACCAAAAACTGTCCAAAGATTGATCAGTGAAGTGTAGTTTTAATCCAAGGTCTTCTCTCAGTTCAGTTAGTTCCTCCGGCTCCTGTAAAGTCATATCTGTTCTGAAAACTGCTGCTGAGCCATATGGATCCCTAACCCAGTCAAAGCTTTCGGTGGAGGTTGTGGGGAAATAGAACGACAACTTATCCCCAAGAGTTTTCAAATGTTTACCTATTATCTTACACAGTACAGCAGTGTCGACGTCTCCCTGCCATTTCTGTGCGAGTGGGACATATCAAGGTTGGCACTTCCCAGATGTTGTTGCCGGAGGCACACCTTTGAACGGAATACATTTTTCTGTGCTTGTGAGCAGGTTTTCATTTTGGCGTTGCATTTGTGTGTTCAGTTCATTTAGATGCTGAAATATATATGCCATGTATATATGCCAGCCTTCCAGACAGTGCAAAAAACAATGTGTAACAATAACATCTGGTTGTTTCTCATTCACTCTGCTAATGAAGTCTTTGGTGGACCCGACCATGGCTGCTGCTCCATCAGTGTAGACACTCGTGCAGTTTTCCCACTGAAGTCCTGCTCGTTCAAGATATTCTGATGTGACCCAAAAAATTCCTCTCCTGTTCTTTTTCCGGCATTGCTTTGCAAAATAGGAAGTGATCTCCGATGCCGTCTCCATCCACAAAACGCACATTGGCCAGGAGTTGAGCATGTCCACTAATGTCTGTAGACTCATCAAGTTGCAAAGTAAATTTCCTACAGATGCTTATCTTTTATTGGGTTATCGTTTATACTTTTATTGCACTAGTGCCAAATAGTGGGTGGGTAGCGGAGGTCAGTACAGGGAAGAGTATTTACCATAATTACTCCATCAGTCACTACATTGCACGAACAGATGCACAACCATAGCAAAATTATTTGCACTAACTAAATAATATATTTTTGGACTAATTAAGTGAAATTGGATAATTTCTCATGGCACACCTGACGATCTCTGATGGCACACTTGTCTGCCACGGCACAGTGGTTGAAAATCATGGCACTATAGAGTGTGGATTGAGAGTGGCAAAGGAATCAACAGGTCGGATAGTAGAGGTTTATGCACAGGTGGGAAATTCCAATTTGAATTAAATAGTTTCATTTATAAGTACAAATAAGAGAGGGGGACGTGAGACTGAAATATTCCCCTGGCAAGATCACGAAATAGTGGAAGCTAGGACAACAGAGAAAACTACCCTCACGCTGACAACAACTCCAACTACAACTACAGGTTATAGCCAACTCTTTGAATACAAATACAGTGGCTAAACCACTGATGCCAAAAGTTGTTAGGGCTGACACCAAACATTTCGAATACAACATTGGCAGGAACATTTGGTCTAGTGTAATCTAGCACCAGCTCCATATACAATTGCTCCTTCTCAGACAATTAAAGGCATTGACAGACCATCTGACTTTTGAGTCATACGGCTCTTCCAACTGATACTGATGCAGGAAATTCCAAAAGTCAACACAACCATCTTAACGACAACGACAGCAGAAATAAATATGAGGAATTCAGACCCAGATGATGTTTATGATAATTAAGAAGATGACTATGAAGATGATTATGACCAACAGGGGTATTATATAGTTAGATAAAAATGTAGAGAAGCAAGAAAGAGCCAAACCTATGCAGTGAAGTGTTGAAACTTTGGGGGAACAACAATCAAAATGGATAGTATAAGTGGGTATGGTATACTCTATGAAAATTACACCAAAAGAGTACATGATGTGTGCAGAAGCCCCGATAACATTGCCCACTGTTGCTCCAGAAAAATATACATTTGTCAAATTCACTAAGGTACAGCAATGTGAGTATAGAGTATGTAGAATCACCCCTCGACAGGAACTATCACCACTCAGAAAGTAATAATTAATAGCTTTATTGACATGACGAATTTCTTTTATATATACCACTCTCTAGACTTCCCATGTGTGGCATCAAATGACTTCTTTTACAAATCAAAATAATATCTAGACTATAATTTCAAATTCATGAAAGGTGAGAAGAATTTAGGACTTACATATCAGAGAATCCTCTCCAAAGAACCATCATCTTATGGTGGTGGAGAGGTTTAAGTGTCTCTATGAACCGGAGAGCTGTGTTGTCTGGAGCCTAGTGCTGCTAGTTGGGTTTCCCATGGTAAACTGGTCTCAGGTGAGGGACCAGACTAAGAATGGTTCAAGAAGACTCTATGAAAGATTGAGAAAGAAGTGACGATACCCTGCCTGGAGGAAGCCCAAGGCCCTGACCAGCAGCGAGGCCCAGAAGGAGGGCCCGTCAGCGAGCACCTGGTAGCCAAGTTTGCCACAGAGCCCAGTCGGGCTCAGCTCGAAAAAAACACGTGAACACTTCTCTATTCTGTGGACCCACCACCTACAGGAAGAACCCGTGGGGTTGGGTGCACTGCCAGACAGGTAGCAGTAAAGGCAAAGGGTCCCAGTGGACCAGACCATTGCAACAGAAGCTAGCATTAGGGATATGGAATGTCACCTCTCTGAGGGGGTAAGGAGCCAGAGTTTGGGGAGGAGGTGGCACGATACAATAGACCTGGTGGGGCTCACCTCTACTCACAACATCAGATTTGGACCCAAAATCCTAGATAAGGGTTGGACTTTATTTTTCTCTGGAGCTGCCAAAGGTGAGAGATGCCGGTTGGGTGTAGGGAGAGTCCCCGGCTGAAGGCCACTAGATTGGAGTTTAAACCATGTGGATGAGAGAGTCAGGTCCTAACACTTAAAGATTAGGGGGGGGGGTTACTTTGACTGTTGTCTGTGCACCGAACAGTCAGTACTTCAGAGTATTTGACCTTTTTGGAGACCCTGAATGGAGTCTTGCATGGGGAATCTATCGTTTTACTGGGAGATTTCGATCCACATGTGGGGTATGATGGTGATACTTGGAGGGGCACGATTAGGAGGAACAGCCTCCGTGATCTCAATGCGAGTGGTGCTTTATTGTGGGACTTCAGTGCTCTTATGGATTGTCCATAATGAACACAATGTTCAAACATAAGGATACTCATAAGGGGGTCACTACTAAGGGCCATCCAATCTCTCTATGGCCAAAGCGAGAGCTGGGTCCGAGTTCTAGGTAGTAAGTCGGACTCTTTCCCAGTAGGGGTTGGCTTCTGCCAGGGTTGCTACTTGTCACCTATCCCGTTTGTGATCTTCATGGACAGGATCTCCAGGCATAGTCGTGGAAGAGAGAGGTTTCAGTTGGGGGAATTTGGGATTACATCACTGTTTTTACAGATGATGTGGTTCTGATGACATCATCGGTCTTGGACCTCTAACACCTACTGGATCGGTTCGCAGCCAATTGCAAAGCAGCTGGAATGAGGATCAGTTCCTCTAAATCTGAGACCATGGTTCTAAGCAGGAAATCAAAGGATTGTCCAATCCGAGTAGGGAATGAGTCCTTACCCCAAGTGAGAGAATACAAGTATCTCATGGTCTTTTTCTAAAGTGAGGGGAAGATAGAGCATGAGTTGGACTGGAGAATCGGAGCTGCTGGAGCTGTATTGTGCTCACTTTACCAAACCCTCATTACCAAGTGACAGCTAAGCCAGAAGGCCAAGCCTTCAATCTACCAGTCAATATTTGTTCGTTCTCTCACCTATGGCCATGAAAGCTGGGTTATGACATTAAGAACAGGATCGCAGATAAAAGCAGATGAAATGGGTTTCCTCAGGAGGGCTTCTGGTATCTCCCTTAGGGACAGGGTGAGAAGTTCAGACACACATGAGGGACTAGGAGCAGAGATGCTGCTCCTCCAAGTTGAAAGGAACCAGCTGAGATGGTTCGGGCATCTAATAAGGATACCACTTGGTCACCTCCGAAATGAGGTTTTCCAGGCACGTCAAGCTGAGAAGAGGCTACAGGGTAGACCAAGGACCAGGTGGAGGGACTATGTCTCCACACTGGCCTGGGAACACTTACAGATCCCCCAATCAGAACTAGTTGATGCTGCAAGGGAAAGGAAAGCTTGGATTTCCCGGGTGAATTCTGCTACCTTCGCGACCCGACACTGGATAAGCGGTTGACGATGGATGGATGGATATCACAGAATGAACACCCAACAAATTAAAAGTAAATGAATTGGCAGAGTATGAATGCTTATTCAGTGGAGGATTTTAGACCGAGCAGAGTGGGGTGTCAGTACGCAACACTACTGTTAACTGTAAACTAACTTGGTTTACCACATGCAAACATGTCTCCTCTATTCTTACAAACACCAGTTTGGTATAAAAAGCCTGTGACATTAGATCAAGTTGCCATAAATTAGTTATGACCAAGCCCTACCTTCATATGTTAAGTGACCAAACACGCCATTGTAGACAGCTACTGGATGTCTGAGGATAACATTTTGCTGACTGAAGAAGTCACCTGGTGAATGACGAAACATTTCTTAATAAACTTCTGATCCAGTTGAACTGATTCACCTCTTTTTGCGATTTTCATACCTGGATTATTGAGCGTGCATCAAGACATTTTGCTGAATGTTTTGCCATCTTGATGGATTGGACGCTGTGGATTAGTAAAAACAAAATTGCCTGTTTTCCTGGTATATAATGGTCTGAACAACATAGTCGAAATCAAAGAATAGCATTAGATAGCATTAACAAACAGAGAAGCATTAGATTAGATTTTAGCCGATAAGGGATGAGTGTGTCAAATGTTTGGGAAACACTGTTGTGCCTTTATGCCTAATAACACTGACCTGAGATAGAACATTTCCGTTTTCCATTAATAAGTTGCTGAAATTAAGAAAGGAGTTTAAAGAGAATACTGGTAGAAACAACTTGTCATGGGATTGCTAGACCAAATTCTGGGGTGATGGGGAGATGCGGAACACTTTTTGTAAAAGTGAGGATCAGTGCATTAATAGTTCTGATTACAGTTTCTGTAGAAGTGTGCTGGATAACACTCCTGCTGAGGAGGCAGTGCCTGAGGATTAAGGACTAACAGATGACTGACAAGGCTGGGTTCCGAATGGCTCAGATGGTGAACATGTTGATACCAAATGGCAAGGCTTCACCTCTCTCAAGCGAGTGAGGAATATCCAGACTTGTTTCTACTCACTTCCTTATATATTTATTCATTATTCCCCATTAGTCATTTGACTTTCTCATTGGTGCCATGTTGGATCATAACTTGGCCATGAGTATATGTAGCCGCTGGTGGTTTATTCTATACAACATGTCCTTGTGCCACTTGTTAGTTTTCGAAAGTGCCTTTAAAGGTTAAGAAAAGGTTAATTCTTACGTTATTAATGCATTGTCTGCAGTATCTTGATGCATGCTCAATAATCCAGGGAGGGAAATAAAAAAAAGACGTGAATCTGTTCAACTGGATCAGAAGTTTATTGGGAAACGTTTCGTCACTCACCAGGTGACTTCTTCAGACTGAAGAAGTCACCTGGTGAGTGACCATCCAAAAATGGGTTTTGGATGGTTGTTGCAGCATGACAATAACCCAAAACATACAGCTAAGGCAACAAAGAAGTGGCTCAAGAAGAAGCACATTAAGGTCATAGAATGTCCCAGTCAGTCTCTAGACCTTAATCCTATAGAGAATCTGTGGAGGGAACTGAAGCCTCAACTTGCCAAGCGACAACCTAAAATCCTTAAGGATTTGGAGAGGTTCTGCAAAGAGGAGTAGGCCAAATTTGAACCAGCTTCTCTCCTCAAGCTACTGGTCACAAGGAGGACACAATAAAATAATGAAATTATTTGAATATCAGCAGGACATGTCCAATGACCACTTGTATTTAGCCAAAGGCTCTAATTAGGCTAATCAGTTTAGAGTTGTTGTTTGTTGTTATTGTTTCTCTGTTTTCTTTCTTTTTTACAGTTAATTATGGGGAGTGAAAATGTGTTTTATTTTGGGATGAAATGACATAATAAATAAAGTAATTCAAGCATTTCAAGTACACAGATACGAGCTCTTACAATATTGTATGCAGTTGATGGAAGGATCTTATTTTTCTCTTGCCGGAAAATCTAAATTACAAAATGTTCAAAAGTAATTCAATGTCTTTGAATACATTTCATTGATATACTACCCATCTCATGGTGTTGCCTGTATTTGAAATATACATAACCAAGTACAGCTGCCATCAAAATTATTCAAACCCCACTGCATTTTGGGTTTATTAGTGAAATATACAAACTAGGAGGTCTTTACACAAAAAACAAACAAGATCTCTTCTCTTTCTTTTTATTCTTTATTCACCATTTGAGGCACACACAACTGCAATTTTTTTGTGGGTGCACAATGATGAAAAAGTTCTTGAATTCTATCATTAATAAGCATATTTTTAATTCCATTATTGAATCCACATCCAAACCCACTGATGGAAAAGTTAATGCTGTTCCATCACAAACCTCCATTCCCAGATCTTCCCTGATGACCTGCTGGATCTCCTCCATGCTGCTCTCTGGGGCCTGGCTGTGGAGTACCTTGAGTGTGGATGTGTACTCTTCAGGAAGCAAGTAGTCCAAAGCACCCAGGTGCTGCCCCACCTTGACGAAGGTGCCTCGGTTGGCACAGCAGAGTTCCCGGAGCCGCTGCGCTGAGCGCAGATGTACCTAAATTGAGAGAGGCAAAGAGAGGAGAAGCGGGACGATAGGTTAGTTTCTCATAGTAAAATATACCTGATCCATTGCCAGAAGTGATCAAATGAGCTCTCAAAGATGTATTACCTTACTTGTTCTCTAGCATTCAGTAGCTGTAACCGGAATCATAATCATTCCCTTATCAGCCCCACAAGGGGAAATTTGGATTTCTCTGCATTTTTGACCCAACCTATTGCATAGCAGTGAGCTGCCAACATATGGCGCTCGGGGAGCAGTTAGGGGTTAAGTGTCTTGCTCAAGGACACCTCAACATGCTATATGCAGGACTGGAGATCGATCCTGCAACCTTCTGATTGTCAGACGACTACTCTACCCACTGAGCTATGGGATCAAAGGTCAAAGTGATGTGTTAATAGTGATGTGCCCAGTTACACCATCTATTGTTCAAGAGCATTGCCCGTCCCCCTCCTATCTTCTTAATGATCTCCTTCGTCCTGTCCTCCCGCACCAAATTAGTAACACAACACCAAGTCAGAATATGAAAAAAATGAAATAGATACTAATTAAGAAAAAGGAAAAACTCAACAGTTAGCGAGAGCTGCTGTGACTGGCTGCTGCCTTAGTGGAGCACCATCTCGAATGCGAAAAACATCGCTTCTCAGTTGCTTTCAAAGCCCTAAACACACTGCATCAAAGGTTGCTACCCCCCTAAGGATTCGGTCCCCCAACGCAAACAGAGTAATGTAGTGTACACTGTTAGTATCTTTAAGGACTTCTTCTGAAACCAAGCCTCAGTGGACTATGAGGTATGCCTGCAATCATTGTCCTGCTGGAAGGTCCAATGATGCCCAATCTTCAGTTTCCTCACACATGACAAGACATTTTCTCTAAGGATTTCCTGATACTTCATGGAATTCATCTTGGCCTCAATGTGCTGCAGCTTTTCAGTGCCATAGAAAGCAAAGCAGCCCCAGAGCATCACTGAGCCATCGCCATGCTTCACTGTAGGCAGGGTGTTCTTTTCAGCCTATGCTTCATTCTACTTGCTCCAATTCCAAAGGCCCACAAAGTTCCAATTTTATTACAACCCTCCACAGAACTGTATCCCAAAACCCCTTTTGCTGATTTATATAGTTCAGATAAAATTGGAGTTGACTTTTCTTGTGCCTTTGAAGGAAAATTGGAACTATATGGTCATCACAAAAAGTGGTCATCACATCACATCACATTTGACTAATAAACCTGATTTGTAGTGGGGGTTGAATAATTTGGAGTGCAACTGTCATAACAGGACATAGGGCTAATAGAGCTACTCCCTGTACAAAATAAAACAAGCAAGAGACTGTTAAGCTATGGTGAATATGTAGATGTTGGGGCAAAACTACCCTCGTAAGAAGACTGAGGACCCCACTGTAGTCAAAAATAATAATAAATATGTCCATACATTTTACATACAGCTTACATTTTTGTCTATTACTCATCTCTATGCATTCTCAATTAGAGATAGGAAGATGATGAAGTTACAAATAAAAGCAAAGTAAATGTGTTCATTTTAAATTATTCTCATTTTACCAGTGATTTCACATTAATCTGTGGCTTACAGCTCTACCAAGGGGGGGAGGGCTGTCTTCTGAAGACCCCCAGGCTCTCTCTGATATTCTGCTCTCATTCTATCTCCTGTGGTCTAGATCATCTAACAGGCAGATTGAGCCAGTTCCTCTGCCAGGTTCTCCTTTGGTTTGACCACCCTGATGGGCAGTCTTCATATCAGTTGTCAACTGCTCCACCATCTCATACATTTGTATCTCGCCGTCATAAAATACTATAGTTTGGCATGGAAATGACTCTGGAAGCTGATCTTTTTTTCTATTTTAACACTGACTTAGCCATAAAATATTATTTCCATTTCTGTAGGACTGTTAGGGGATAATCTTGATTAAAGTATATTGATGTGCCATCCAAAAACTTTTTTTCCCTCTGCCTTTTGCAGAATCTCTTCTTTTGTTATGTAGTTGATGAATCTGATTATCATTGTTTATCATAGTTTCTCTCTTGGGGCCCCAGGTGGTCTTAGAGTAAGTGACTGGCATGCTCTCTCAATGTGGTCTTTGGTAGTGATACTGGGGGGGAGGGGGCGTCGAGTGTGTCCCATAGTAACTTTACCACAAAGTTAACATTCTGGAACATTATATATCCTAAGACTTTGCTGCAGTATGCTGCAGCGGAAGCATGCTGGGCCCATAACTGAGAGGTCAATGAATCAAAACCATCCTTTACTAGCTGAAACTTAAGAACAGCGTAGCTCAGTGGGTAGAGTAGTCATCTGGTGATGGAAAGGTTGCAGGTTTGATCCTCAGTTTGTCAGAAAGCATCCTGAGGTGGCCACGAGCAAGACACTTAACCCGTAACAGCTCAGCAAGCGACATATGGTGGCTGCCCATATAGAGAATTTCAGAGTTCACCTCAACATCAGAAAGGCCTAAATATCAGTGTCACACAAGTGTGGCTGACAGTGTGGGGAGTTTTAACCTTGAGCATACCAAAGAGACTGAAGAGGCCATCATAATCCGTTTATAAGATAAGAATATAAGTAAACGCAAGTATTCTCTGGAAAACCAGTTTGGGACAAAAACATGTCTGGACAAACATTATGCTCAATAAATTGGGCTGATATTCATGAGAAATTACCAAATCTTATTTGGCCCCACCAGGATCTGGGACAGCTACAGAGGATATCATCAAAAAGTTGGACACAAAGATGTCCAGCGCATTCTCTGCTTCTGTTCTGATTTTCATCTCTAATCGTATTTTCACAATAAACCCGCGTCGCTGCTTTGAAAAGACACTTTGTCAGCCGGCCTAATTTTAGGCTCCAATAGCTTCATTAGCCACAACACCCACTGCTCCTATACAATAGGATGGGTCCAATGCAGAAAATTTGAAATTTCTCATTGTGGAACTGATAAGGGAACAATTATTATTATTATCATTATCATTATTATTACTATCATTATTATTATTATCATTTTCTTGTCTTGGTCTCCCTTCCTGGTGTAGCAGCTTGTTTCCTTGCTGATTCATGACTTTTATTATCATATTTAGCACCAGTTTCAAACACGGTCTTCCATCATTTCCACTTGTGTCTGTACACTGTTAGCTTTTGATAAAGTTCATCAAGCTCTGGCATCATTTAGTTGTCAATTCATGTCCTTACGAAGATCCAAGATCTATTCTGAAGTTTTGGCCAGTCACTGAGTGGTCATTTGACTAGAAAAGCGCAATGGGAAGAACAGACGCTGTAACGAGGTGCTCCCGACAATATTAAAATTCTTTACCGTTTGTGCACTGCGAATTCTCATATATCATTAAAACATAATTAATAAATATTGGTTGAGCAAACTATGTCGGACAGACACAAGGCCAAAACTTCAGAAACTCGTAATAAAAGTCTGTCCAAGAAGATGGCTTCAATGGCGGTGGCTAGCAACGATAATGGAGCTCTCACCATGGAGAAGCTAATCACGGAACAGCGTGAATTCTTCAAAAAAGACATGTCCGCTCTGATTCAAGACTCGTTGAGACCTTTGCCAGCCTCAGTTGACTCTCTAAGAAGTACTGTTGATTCATCCCAAACCCGCCTGGTGTCTAGCGGGGGATAATATCGAACGGATTAACTTTATGGAGAAAAACCGTGAAGTCCTTGCAAGCTGGAAATGCTACACTCGTGGATAAAATAGAAGACCTGGAAAATAGATCTCGTCGGGTGAATCTACGTGTTGTGAATATACCAGAAGGCAGCGAGAATGGCAAGGACCCAGTCAAATTCATGTTGGAGATGTTAATGGAGGTGATAGGCACGGGGGTCTTTGAGAAACCACCTGAACTGGAGAGAGCGCATCGGTCCCTTCGTCCCAAACCCAGGGAGGTGATACCCCCGCGGGCATTTGTGGTGTGCTTTTCACGGTACCAAGAAAAGGAGCGGGCTTTACGTTGGGCTGGGCAGCATGAGTTACGCTACCGCGGAAAAGTCATCCGATGCTATCCGGACCTGAGTGCTGCCCTCTCCAAGAAACGAGCGGATTTCAATGGAATTAAATCTGCGCTCTACCACAAGAAGATCCCGTTCAAACTTCTCTACCCAGCTCGACTGTGTCACGTTCCAGAACAAGACGTTCAAATTCCAGACACCTGAGGAGGCAAAGGAGTTCTACAAGCGCTGCGTTGAGTCGACTGCAGGTCTAGGCAAAGCGTCGGTTCCAATATTGTAGCCTACAGACCGCGAATATGCTCGCGCAGAGCATATTCATGCAGCAGGCTCCGAATATGGTCTGTCAAGCTGAACATTACCACAGGAGGGCGCAGCTCACCAAAAGAACACAACGCAATGTCCTGCTGCTGTCATGACCGTCCATTGGAGCGGTCCTTTTGGTAACGTAATACTTGTTCCACCAGCTGGTGGAGCTAACCTATTGTTGTTGTTTTTTTTTGTTTTTACCTTGTTCAGGTTAAAACCGAT
This sequence comes from Regalecus glesne, assembly GCA_900302585.1. Classification (NCBI taxonomy): domain Eukaryota; kingdom Metazoa; phylum Chordata; class Actinopteri; order Lampriformes; family Regalecidae; genus Regalecus; species Regalecus glesne. Next base: position 3,425 of record OMLC01102633.1, on the reverse strand, counting down.
ATTGCCTTTGATTGCTTACAATGCACTATATTTCATTTTGATATTGTTGGGAACCTCTAAGAAGAGGTAAAGTACAGTTAGGTTAAGTTCTGCCGGAAGAGATAAAAGAGGGAATGTCCTGAAGTTCGTTATGTTCAGAAGACGGACATGGAAAGATGTGTTGGTTTAAGGGTCTTACGGGGAGGGGGGAGGGGCCGGGAGTTGGATTTTTCTTATTTTTTGAGTCAGATTTTTATTGGGGTGTTTCTCAATCATTCCTGCAATCACCTCTTGCCAGGGAAATGTTTCTTAATATTATCTCCATAATTCATGTGTAACTAATGACTAGTAGTTTGAAGGTAAAATTTACTTCGTGGAATTGCAGGGGCCTGAACCGAATTACGAAGGTGAAACAAGTTATGGCCAGAATCAAATCAATGCGTTCAAAAATTGTATTTTTACAAGAAACCCATATGGTGAGTGGAGATGTCTCCAAGATAAGAAGTAGGTGGCAGGGCCAGGTGTTGTCTGCTCACTTCACCTCTCAGGCTAGGGGTGTTATGGTACTAATTCATAATTCAGTCCCGTTGCAGATCCAGAATATAATTAGGGACCCGGCTGGTAGATACATCATGATCCAGGGTACATTAATGTCTGAAAGAATCAATTTGATAAACGTGTATGGCCCAAATGAAGATGACCCTAAATTTTATGATGTTTTGTTTCTGACAATTTCAAATTTCCCTGGACAGTACATAATAGGGGGCAACTTCAATTGTACTTTGGACAGGTTGAGAGACAGGTCTTCGGGCATAGATAATACACATAATAAATCCAGGAAAACGACACATCATTTCATGAACAAGCTGAATCTTTTAGATATCTGGAGAAATGTGAATCCGGATGCCGTAGAATACTCATGTTATTCCAGCACTTATAAAACACACTCACGTGTAGACTACTTTTTAGTTTCTGCACTTCTGTTCTCCAAGTTAGGTGAATGCTGCTACAGCAGTATAGTTATATCTGATCATGCAGCTAATTCTATGACTTATGAAGATAACATACTAGTGGCTGATCCCCCGAGATGGCGTTTTGAACAGGGATGGCTCCTGGACTCAACGTTCACAGTGTTTCTAGATAAACATATTGACTTGTATTTTAAATGTAACACAGATGAGATATCTGCTAGCATGAGATGGGAGGCATTCAAGGCCTTTATTAGGGGGCAAATTATTGGGTTTACTAGTTCCAAGAAAAAAGTTCACGACTGGAAATGGAGTCACTAGATAAAAGACTTAAGTCCCTTGAATCAGACCTTTACCATAATAGACCTAATGCTATGGATGCACATGCAAAATTGCTCCTACTTAGAACACAACTATCGGCTAAGAAAGCAGCAGCCAGTTTGATGAGACTAAAGCAGTCTTACTACGACCAGTGAGAAAAACCCGGAAGACTTTTGGCCTGGCGAATTAAACAGCAACACACGGAAAGATCTATTAATTACATTGAAGCCCCAAATGGGAGTAAAATCGTCAATCCCATGGAAATCAATGAAACCTCCCGGGACTTCTATGGAAGACTATATAGCTCTGAGTGTCCTCCCAGCCTGAAGATGCAGACTTATTTCCTAGACAACCTTACTATTCCCAAAATATCTGAAGAGGACAGTAAAAGATTAGATGAAAGAATAACAGAGGAAGAACTCATTGAGGCGATTGGCTGTATGCAGGCTGGAAAAGCGTCAGGTCCGGATGGTATCCCTATAGATATCTATACAAAATTCAAATCTAAGCTACTTTCACCACTTCTGAGATGTTTCAAGAGTCCCTCGAACACGGGCTTCTCCCTGCATCCATGAGAGGTGCTCTAATCACATTACTGCCCAAACCAGGGAAAACAAACACGGAATACGAGAACATGCGTCCCATCAGCCTTTTAAACTCAGATACCAAAATACTCTGTAAAATATTAGCAAGAAGGTTGGAGGAACTATTTCCCTTGGTGATAGGAGAGGACCAGAATGGATTTATTCAGGGTAGACAGGGCTTTTCATAATGTCAGACGGATATTGAATATCTTGCATAGTCGAAGAGAGGCGATAGACACTGCTTTTCTATCTCGGAGAAAGCCTTCGACCGAGTCGAGTGGCCATATATCTTTGAGGTTCTCACTAGATTTGGATTCGGAAACATATTTTCGTAAATGGGTTAGGTTACTGCGTACTGGACTCACAGCAGAAATATTGACCAATAATGTGATCTCCAAACCCTTTGATGTCTCTAGAAGTTGCCCGCAAGGAAGCCCTTTATCGCCATTGTTATTTATTCTTGCAATGGAACCGTTTGCCATAGCGGTAAGGGAACATAAGGACATTTATGGACTAAGAGAAGGGCTTTCGGAACATAGACTAGCTCTTTTTTGCTGACGATGTAATCCTCCTGCTTAAAAATCTAAATAGTTCTATCCCTGGACTCTTAGATTTTATTAAGACATTTGGAAGAATATCTGGGTACAAGGTCAATCACTCCAAGTCTGCCATAATGTTACTCAATGAATCCGAAAGAAAGAATAAGCATGTGTATCCTTCAGTGTTCAACTCAGTAGATAGTTTTACATACCTAGGTATAAAAATAGTTGCTGGGTTAAATAAACTAGCTCAGAGAAACTATGACCCAGTCCTGGAATCTACCATCTCAGCAATAGAACGTTGGATGCCTCTACCTATTTCAATGATTGGCCGAATAAATATTCTAAAAATGAACATACTCCCTAAGTTTCTTTATCTATTTCAAAATATACCTCTGCCCCCTCCCTCGCCCCCAGCATAAAGTGTACAGAAGCAAGAGGGACACTGTACCATTGTATTTGTGAATGTAAAAAGGTGAAATTCTTCTGGGAAAATGTTATTAACATGATTGATCAAATTATATCTAAGAAACTACCACTGGATCCAAAACTCTTTATTCTAGGTATATATCCTACCGACTGCCGGCTGCAAAGCAAAGAATTCAAACTGGTAAACACGTGTATTTTACAGGCTAAACGTATTAAAGCTTTCAATTGGAAATGTGTTGATGGCCCAAGAATTGAAAAATGGATTAAGGAGATGGCCTCGAGCATGTCAATGGAGAAAATAACATATATTGTCAGACACAAAGGGAACATTTTTGATGAAATCTGGAGACCATTTATAAAGTTCTTGACATATAATGTGAATGTTGGTATTCTGCTTCAACAGAATGAGGCCTGTAACCAAATCTGTAACCAAATTTAAGGAAGCAATTCCATCAGCACTAAGCTCAAATCCAGGTCTCAGTATAACAGAGGACTCTTATGCTAACTTTAGTCCCTCTCAAATTGATTATCTCGTTGATAGTGCCGCAGACTCACTAAGAGTGACACTCGACTGTATTGCCCCTCTAAGAAAGAAGAAAATAAAA